>JAJLVW010000079.1:21925-55895 GCA_030570535.1 Starmera pachycereana
AGCTTATTTTTAGTTTTAGAAATTTTTGAATTTTGAACTATGTTTTAATTTAAGTTAAACACAACAAATTTATGTAGTAGAATTATCTAAAATTATCAGATCAAAAATTAAAATAAAGACTCCTTTTTTTGGATCTGCTTCTCTTTCTCAATTTTCTTCAACTTCTTCTCAATCTTATTCTTGTTCTGTACTTTGATCCCATGGAACTGATGCGATAGTTGTTTATAAGCTTCTTTCTGATCCATTTCACGACCAAATTCATCAATATATTTCAAATTAATCTCTGGTTTATAATTTTTCAACTTCATATTAACATCACTAATATCTTGTTCTTGTTTCAAATGTTGTAATTGTTTATCAACAAATAATTCACGATCTTTTTTACTCATTTTCAAATAATATGAATCTTTTTGTAGTGATTCAATAAGTTTCCTTTTAGCTATTTCATATTGTAATTTTTTATAATCACTTACTTGTTTAATCTCTCTACGTTTACGTTCTTGCTCTAAAACTTGTTCAGTTTTCACTTTAACAACGTTCTTGTTTTGTAAAAATGATAATGTTGCAGCTAATCCACCATTGAAATTAACAGTACTCTCATCTTCATCTTCATCTTCATCTTCCTTTTCATCTTCCTTTTCATCTTCCTTTTCATCTTTTTTCTCTATAGTCTCTTCTTCCTTAATAATCTCTGGCTCAGGTTTATCAACTTCAATTTCCTCATCAATAATATCAGCTTTAATCGAACTTAAAAACTCACTGTTTTCATCAATAACAATGTGATCTTTTTTCATTTCATCAACTTCCATATCATTAACGATTTCATCAGCAATCTCTTTAGCTGTTTTTTTCTTCTTCTGTTTCTGTTGTCTTTTCAATGCCAACATTGCTTTTAATTCAAAATCATCTTCGATTGCATCATCTTCATTCTTCAATTCAACTGATCCAATTTTTAAATCACCATCTTCATCAACATTATCATCATTTTCCTTTTTACGTCCACCTCCAAATCGTTTCTTCAATTTTTTCATTTTAACAGGTTTCGCTTTAGCATAATCTGATTTTTCTTCAACTTCATCATCACTTTCAATATCAATATTAAACCTTATTTTCTTCTTATGCTTTTCTTCAATTTCTTCTTCATCATTCTTCATAAACTCATCAACATTAATATTCCTACTCAGCACAAAAGATTCTTGCTCTTCACCATTAATTTCTTCATTATACTTCTCGATCAACGATTTTTCCTCACCATTTTTTTTATTAAATTTTTTAGCTCCAATTCTTTCATCAATTGAATCTTGTAATTTTTTCCTTTTAACTAATTCTGAAGATTCCAACTCATCATCTTCTTCCAAAATCCCTTTGTCTTTTAATGTTAGAATCACATCTTCGTTCATTGAATTCAAATCAGTTATGCTATGACCAACTTTCAAACCTTCAATTTCATCATCTTCATCATTATTATGATTTAGTTTGATTTTTTTAGTTTTTTTGGTGGATTTAGCTTTGATTGGTTTTTGGATACTGTTTAACCAGTCATCTGTACTTTCCTCTTGTTCTGTATCAATAATATGTTTAAAATTTTTAATTTTTTTACGTTTATTCAAATTACTTCTTAAATTTTCAATATTCTCTTGCAATTTAAGCTTTTTGGATTGATTTAATTGTTCTTGTTGGTACTGTTCTGTTGTCACAACATCTTCATTAATACTCTTTTGAAGACTTGGTTCTATCGGTTTCAAACCAAGTGATATTCTTAATCTATTTGTCTCATCTAATGATATTTCATCTTTTGAAGATTCTTGTTGTGATTGTTTTCCTGTAGATTCTGTTCCATGAATTGGAATTGGTTTGAGTCCTAATGATACTCGTAGTTTGTTTGTCTCTTCAATGGAAATTGATTCTGCATCCATCTCTTTAACCTCACTTTCTGTATAAATTTATTTATTTTACTAACAAGTTTTTTTATTTTTTTTTTTTTTTGCCTAATGTTATAATCTACAAAATTCTTCCTAATAAATTTTAAATGTTATCTTTCTTTAATATTTAGGTTATATGAATGCAGACAGTTACAACAGGTCTTTTGCCAGTGATGCGAGAATCAACAAAAGTTGGAATAAGCTAAAATATTTTCTTTATTATACTAATTTACAATGGTTTTATAATTTTATTATTTTTGTTTTTTTTTTTTTTTTCCTTTTTGATTAGTGAAGAAGTTTTAAAAAGTTATGAATTCAATTCAATTTATTTCTTTTCTTTCTTTTCCTTTTTAGACTTTTTATCCTTTTTGGATTTTTTATCTTCTTCTTCATCATCTCTTTTACGTTTTTTATCTTTTTTATCTTTTTTATCTTTTTTATCTTTCTTTTCCTTCTTTTCCTTCTTTTCTTTCTTTTCTTTCTTTTCTTTCTTTTCTTTTGGTTTCTCTTCTTCTTCTTCTTCTTCATCATCATCACTTTCATCATCAGAATCTCCCTTAGCAGTGGTCATAACAGTATCAGCATCTGCATTATATGCACTACTTTCACTAATTTCAACTTTTTTATGTTCACGAACAATTTTAGAAGTAGTTCTTAAATCACGACCTTCTAAGGTTGATAATCTATTCTCAACTTTAGCTCTAACTTCTAAACCATATTCACCAGAATCATCTCTTTCTTCAGCTAAAGCATCATAACGTAAAGCAACAGCAGCTTTTGCAGCTAAAACTCTAGCAATTTTACCCTTATTACGACCAGAAGCTTGACCAACTAAAGAAGCATGGTATAATAAACCATATTTTGGTGTATCATGCTTAGTTTTTAAAGCTCTAAATAAAGCTTTTTCAGCACCTAAAATTTGAATTGTAGAAGCTGGAGCTTTTGCTAAAGAAATTAAAGAACCAGAATGAGCAATCAATCTAGCACCAACTAATTCACCGACTAATGCAGTTAAGTTTGGAGCAATAGCTTGCATTCTTGAAGATAAATATTGTGATAGTTTTTCTCTATAAGTTGAAAATTCAACAATTTGTTCAGCTAAAGCTTTAATATTAATTAAGTCCAACTCAGTGATTTCAGTACCCATAGAAACTTCAGCAGCAGCTTTAACTCTTTCTTCCATTTCTTCTGGTAATATACCACTGAAATCAGTTTCAGCAGCATTTGATCTTATGCCCATAGTTAAGATAATTCTAGCATAAGCAGTTGAATCAACAATAATTTTTGCTAATTCTGGGAAATGCCATCCATACCATTCTTTACATCTCATAGCATAGGTGTTTAATTCTTTATCCAAATCATCTAATAAAGCAATAGCTTGGATGATCATGGTATCAACTTTATCAGCAGAAAATTTCAATTTATGACGACCAATAGAATGAGCTAAACCTAAAGACATTTTAGATAAATCATTGTCAGATAAACCTGGTAATAAATCTGGTAGATGTTCTCTAACGGCTCTGTATAAATCTAAAGTAACAGCATCAGAAACAACGTTGAAATTCAATCCTAATTTGTTAATAGCATTGGCTAATTTAGTATCAGAAACAATCAAAGTTTTTTTGCTGTCACTTTTAGCATCTTCCAACAATTTTTTCAATTGGTCACTAACTTTCCCTTCAATAATAGCATTAACTTCTTCTAAAGCATTAGCAGCAGAATTAAATTTTGAGAAAGCAGAAATTTTAAATTGATCTAAAACTTTTTCTGTAGAGTTTAAATCTTTCACCAAAGTGGTTGATTTGTAAATCTTTTTGTCTGACGCTTTAAGCAAGGCATAACCTGCAGCTGTCTCTGTCAACACGTAGGCCATTCTGACTGTCTGCTGAAAAGGGTTCGAATGTGAGTTTGAATAACGAGTTTTATGAAAATTTTATTAATTTATTTTATTTTCCAATTTTTTTTTTTTTTTTCAGTATTAAAAAAAAAATTTTTTTTTTACTTAAAATTAAAAGCAGAAAAAAAAAAAAAAAAAAAAACATATTTCCATAAACGGCAGTTTCTGCAGCAAATTTAAAATCTTTTGTAAATTTGCGCCAACATAACTAAACAAAGCAATTTTTTTGCCACGTCGTGCTGCCAGACCTGCTGTTTCAGGAAGAGCATGTGAAATATACTGCCTGAACTTCTGGTTTTAGTAATTCAATTACCCAAAACGGCAGTTTCTAATTGTTTTTTCGGCAAATTCTTTTTTTTCTTGTTGTTTTATCAACAAACAATTTTTTTTTTAAAACCATTATAATTCATATTGTTTAAAAGCAGCTTTGGTTTCGTTGTTTTAAGATGGCTCATACAGACACAGACACACCAACTTCAGGTTTCCATTTGGATTCGGACAGCAACATCAAGCTGAGAATCTCAAAAGACGCTGATACAATAATAAACACATATGAAGAAGATCAGATAAACAACAAGAATAACAACAGTAATGCACAAGCAGATGATTCAGATGATAATTTACTGACCACGACGACCACACACGTACCGGAAGGCTACGAATTGTCTTCACAATCATCAAACTCTTCTTCAAATTCAACCGTGTTGTTAAAACCAGCTATTGATTATGTTGGTGAGTTGAAAAAATCATCAACTTCTCCAGCTTTAGCTAATGATTTTTTAACTGCTCATCATATATTTGGTGATTATGTTCGTAAACATGAAATCCCAAGAAAAGTCTTCCATAGTTCAATTGGATTTATTACTCTTTACTTGCTGGCTCAAGGTGGTGATAAATCAAATTATACAACTCCTTTGTTTATTGCATTTTTCATTGTTCTTGGATTTGATTTAGTTAGATTCAAGTGGAAAAATTTCAATTATTTATATTGTCAAGTTGTTGGATTTTTAATGAGAGAAAAAGAAATTAATTCATACAATGGAGTCTTATGGTATATTGCTGGTGTTTGGTATTTATTTAAATTTTTTAGTGATGATGTTGCCATAATTTCAATCTTATTATTAAGTTGGTGTGATACTTCAGCTTCCACAATTGGTAGAAAATATGGTCATTTAACTCCAAAAATTGCAAGAAATAAATCTTTAGCTGGTTCTGCTGCCGCATTTTTTGTTGGTGTTTTCACTTGTTTGTATTTCTATGGAGTTTTCATTCCAAAATATCAACCTAAGTTCCCAAATTTTGATATTTCTTGGTCTGAAAATACAAGTTATTTGAATCTATATACAATGAGTATATTAAGTGGTTTTGTTGCTGCTTTATCTGAAGGTATTGATTTATTTAATTGGGATGATAATTTCACTATACCTTTATTATCAGGTATCTTCTTAAAAACTGTTATAACGTTATTCCATAAATAATAATTCAAAAAGCAGCACTTGAAGTACAATGGGGGATTTAATAAATAATAGAAGCAACATAAGTTGACATGAGTATATAAACATAACATAATATATAAACATTAAATGAGAATATCATGTACTTAATTGTGAGCATGAAGAGACGTACTGATGAGTTGTTATATAAGCTTCTGTTGAATGTTGATGTCAATTGGTTGGTAGCAGCTAGTGTATGTTAATACTAATATTGATATTCAATGTGGCGCAGCAATAATGCTCAAACTAGTAGGCTAAAATATTAATTATTTAATATGAAAGCAAAGCATTAAGGTCTCTACCACTAATTATTATAATAATACAAGCTATTGCCACATGATTAATATTTAAAAGAGCTTCGGATGCTATTGGAATTTATAACCTGTTAAAAGGTATTTTATATAATAGTATTAATACATGATATATTGGAAAAAAAAAAAAATAATAATAATATATTTTCGAGGACAAGTTTTATATATCTTTGAATCTACTATGAGAACTGTTTGACGACGACATTAGTTAATTACCCAACTATAATGATTATAGATTAATTTGAACATTGAAGACCTTCAGTTGTTGTAAATTACTTTTAATCACAACGTTTAATGAAATTTTGAAGAATATTTAAAATAAAAACTATTTTCTCCACATAAAAAGAAAAAAAAAAGCTACATTGGTTTATATAAGTTTTGTTTTTATACTCCATTAAAATATACAAAATGTAACCTCAATAATTATCAACTAATTTATCAACATTATTTTATTTTTAAAACATTTAGTAGAAAGTAGTTGGACGTTTTGGAGCGTAAACACCAGCAGTTTTTTGGATACGGTGTGGTAATGGGAATTTCAAATCTTTAGTTAAGAATTGTTTAACGTATTGACGTTTAACATCTTCAGTTTTTTCTAATTCAACAACTTTTAAAATATGAATTGATCTAAATCTAGCTCTATGACGAGCAGCTAAATCTTGGTACATGGTTTCAACAGCACCAACTCTGGTAACATCTCTGTATTCCTTGTACAAGTTATGAGTACCAGATCTTGAATCATAACGGATCCAAATACCAAAGTTTTTAACTTTAGTTGGATGAGCTTCAGAAATAACATTAACTGAAACAATTTCACCAGAAGCTTTCTTAACTTTGTGTAATTTTTGTAAGAAATACCAGTAACGAGATTTAGCAACAACTGTGTTTGGAGCAAAGATTCTCATACGGTATAATTTTGGTTCTGGAACGGATGCGGTAGGCAAACGACGACCAATAACTTGATATTCAGTAAGACGAGACACTATAAGCATGTTAGTATTTGTTTAAGCTTGAAACCAATCACTTTGAAAACACTGGTTATGAACATCATAATAGAACATTCAAGCAATTTTGAAAATAAAAATGATAATCAGTCTGAACCAAATAAAAACTCTTTCATGTAATAAAATCAAACATTTGAACTATATCTAAATTGCAAACTTCTACTAATTCAATTTTGAACATTTTTCTATTGCCATAAATAACTTAAAATCATTGCTTCACTGTCTTGTCCTCTCATTATTGCAATTTCATGTGTTCTGTCTTCTTAATCTTCATAACCTCATATATATATGTATACTTGTGTTTTCTCGTGACTCATAACAACATGGTGGTCGTAACAAACATACTTTTTGAATTGAATTTGATCCTGTACTGATTATAAAACTAGAAATTTCAAACTTTTAAAATTCATATGTAATTAAAAAAATTGTTTGAAAAATCTTTGAAAAATGCGTATGTGTGGTGCGTAGCGAATTGTTTTTTTTTTGTGTGTGCTGGCTGTTTAGTGGTGGTGACCGGGTTTTCTTAAAAATTTGTAGTTGTTTTGTGGCGTGTACCAAAATTATAAAATGGTGATCAGGTGTACAAGTCACATGTAGCTAGTTAGACATCAGCCCTGACATGCATCACATGATACAACCCGAACTTAACTCAACTTCAATATTGAACTTACTACAAGTTACAACTACAGTTATAATTTTACTGTAAACCAAATTTGTATTATCTTAAACACTTCTGAATACCAACATTAATTTTCAATGCAACAGATGCCAGCAACATTGATTTTGAGGTGGGCAGTACTAGTGCTTCATCTACGCCTATTGTTCTATTTTCTTTCAATTTGATGAAACATCAACAGTAGTAGCTGGTTTAACTTCAGCTTCTGGATGAATTGCAGTTTCTTCACTCAAAACAACAACTTCACCTTCAGGTATATCGTTTTTACCAAAAATTTTATTCAATTTTTCAACTGTATGAACAATAGCTTCATCTGTCAATTCTTTTGACGTATTAATTGAAGCTTTCATTGATGAGTTAATAGCCATTAATGAAGCGTTGTTTCCAGTAGCTGTATCATTTGGATTCATAAATTTATCCAAATTTTCGTTATAAACTTCAAAAATATGATTTGTAACTTCACATGGTAACATAACTGTTTTAACAATAACATCATTAATAGCTGGAATTGATCTTTTACCAAATTCTAATTGTAAATGAAGATTTCTCTCCATTTCACTTGAGAATTCATGTGGGACTTTTTCACCTTCTGGTAATAATTGATTGGTATACTCTTCAAATTTGGTATTTATTGGTCTGAAAACTGGATCTAAAGTGGATCTTAACAAAGGTTTGCCTTGGGTATCATAAATTTTTTCATTATAAAAAGAACGGAAATCTTTAACTGCTTTTTTAACTGGTAAAATCAAATGGTTTTCACATGCCTCATTTGCTGATTGTTTGGATTCTTTGATAAATTGTTCTGCTTTAATACATGGTTCTGTGACATCGTGATAAATTTCTTGGTAAGTTAAAACTTTGGCAAATGGTAAAACCCAATCAACAGTGTTTAAAGTGGCTTCACCAACAGAATCAACACCTTCTAAAACCGATTTTAAAATGATTTGTGATTCACTAAATTTTAATACTGGTTCAATGATTGGTAATGTAGTTTTCTTAATGGAAGTTGTAACTGGGAATGTATCCAAAAACTCGGTGGTTTGTTTGATAATTGGATATGAGTTTAAATGTTCAACTGAGCGGAAAACCAATGGTGTTGCTGCAGTTGTTGCATCATTAACAGGTTGTGCTGTTGGTTCTTCTTGAGCTGGGGTGACACTTTCTGGAGCAGGAACTGGTTCAACAGTAGGCATAGATTCAAGCTGAGGATCAGGGTCAGAGTGTTTGGATTTTGAAAGTTTTTTAAACAATGACATTTAAATAGCAAAAAAAAAAAAATAGATATAAGTAGCTTGCTATTAAAACTATCCAACTATGAAGGAATAATAGAATGAAAATAGATTGTTGTGTGGTTTTATAAAAAAAAAAACCACTGGTTTTGTGTCATTTTTTTAAAATGTGCTATGTGGTACAAAATGGGAACAGTGGTGCAAATGCACAATGAATGCAGCATTACTTAATCAGTTAAAGATTTAGTACTTTTATTGTAAAACTAGTTAACTCAGCTGGGAACTGTTGTTATCACTCCCTTGTAATCCACAACTTCTGTAAATTCAGTTCATAAAATCACTCTATTCATGTCCAATTCAAAACCAATGAGACCCCGTCAGCTATAAAATCATCTAATCTTCACATGCACAACTTCCATCTTCTTTTCAGAATATTTTCAAAACATCTCAAATCTTCTAAATTTCATTAAACTTTGATAAAAAAAAATTCTAAAAATTCAAGTCAAATTTTCTCTCTGATAAATTTTTTCGTTTCCTGAGAAAACTTAGATTTTAGATTTTTTTTTTTTCCCAAAATAAAAACAAACTTGACGAAATTTCGGCGTCTTTTGCTGCTGTTTTATTGTTGTCTTTTTTTTAGTGGAAGTTGTTTTCAAACAGTTTGATACTATTATTTTAGGATTCAGTTATTTGTTACAGCATCAAATTTATTTTCTTCAAAACATCAATTTACCATTCTTTTTTTTTTCCTATTGTCTGAAGACATTTCTATTATTCTCATATTTCACGCATTTTACATAATATTCCCTTCCTCTTTAAACATTTCAAATATCATGATGGTGCATACACAGGGTAAAACCAAACAGCATAAACTTTCAAAATCCATCAAGAAACAAAAAGTACCCGCTGCTTCTAAAATACCGGTATTAAATAAAAATACAATAAAACCAAATCCAAGAAGATCTAAAAGAAAACCAGTACCCGCTGATGGTAAAATAGTTCCAACACCTAAAAGGGTATGCTGCCCCAAGAATCTTAAGCTAGATAACTTGAAACCAGCATTAAGATTGAAAAATGAAAACATGTTGAATTTAATAGTGAATTCAACCAGTGGATTACTTTATGAATCAACACAGTATGCCACTGAACTAAATTCAATGAACTGTGAAGGAATACCAATACCCAAAAATGTCGATGAACAAATAAATATTCCAATCAAACCAAATCGAACAAGAAAGGCCAAAAATAAAAAGAAAAATAAAGATAAAATGGCAATAGTCCAAGGAATTTTAAATAAATTAACTACTCATTCTAATGATTCTATAACACTTGGGTTTTATTCTCCTGATGATTATAAGAACTTTGTTAATAATGAAAACTCTGATGAAATTATTAGAAACAATAGTGATAATAATTTTACTAAAAAAATCAAAAAATCTGTTCATTGGGCAAACCAACTAGAATGGTGATATAACTTGTATATTTTCTGTGACAATATATTTTAATGAATTTGATGAACAACAATGGAGTATAAATCTATACAACTTTTTCCAAATTTGGTTTGTTTTTCTTTTTCGTTCTATGAGTATTAAATGTTTTTGTTGAAGCATATGGAGGTCTTGGTAAACCCATTATTTCGAAAAAATAAGGAACACAACTATCTGCACCACTCCATGTAAAATCTTGGGTAATCAAACAAGTACAATGTAATTCATTTCTAATATCTGGATCTCTTGGACAATTAGTTTGAGGATTATGAAAATAACCAGTATTATCAACATAGTATAATTCATCTTTATTCAACAAGAATGAAACAGCTAGTGTATGGATTGGCGCATCCCCCCATCTTTCATAAAAAAACCCACCTTTTGAATCTAAGAATTGGAAATATTCTTCATATTCTTTTGATCTCCAAATATCTAAATCTGCAATTTCGAAATTTGACCAATAATGACATAAATTATAAGTCTTCAAATCATCTGTTGTGATGAATTCAACAGAATTATGATCAGAAACATAATCTGGATTAAGATCAATGAAGAATTCCTTTGTAGCATCAAACAACCCATGAATAGTTTCAGGAATCTCTTGTAATGCAATAGTGAATGCATATTTTTTCTTATTTTCTCTCATAAACTTGAAAACATCATAATCAATATCACAATTCATTTTAATATTTGGTTCAACCCTCCAATAATATTTCACCTCTGCCAACTCTGGTAATTTATAGAAAAACCCACTATTAAAACGACACATATGTCTATAACTCTCAGATCCACCATATGTGACATCATTTTTTTCCATTCTTTCTCTAGTCTGTTGAGCTTTGAATAAATCTATGGAATCAGGATATGACCAATATTCTTCCGAGATCAATGAAAATTTAACTTTCCCACTACATAAATGAGAAACTTCTTGTTTAAATTCATCAGTAAATTCAACTTCATTAGCGAAAACCCAATCATAATGATACCTTTTATTGAACCTATCTTCAATGTATTTAATTGATTGTAACATCTCATACAACTCTTCATTTCTAACTAATGAGAAAAAAACCGCGTTTTCTCTATCATAATTCTCATCATCATTATTTGCCATGATTTCAACATGTTTGGGTATTTCCACATCTGCAAAATCATCATAGATACTTGGATCTAAAAACACAAAATTTTCAGCAGTTTCTTTAGTGAAATGTCGTTCTGGGTATAAAATCTGAAGTATTTTAAGTCTTGTATATTTTTGTAGATAGTCAATAGCGATCTTATGGTGGTTGTTTCGCACTGATATAATGGTGGATATTAGGAGTGTGACAAGTACCACAAACAGTGCTGTGATCTTTCTGTGCCTAAGAAAAATCATCGAGTCAATTAGTGAGAATGTTTCTTTTTTTTGTTTATCTCGTAAATTTGATTTTGATTTTGATTTTGATTTTTTCATCATCAAGATTCAATATGGAACTTTGGAACACGAAATAGATATGTTGTACATAATACATACGCCAATATTTATGTCGGAAGATAACATTTTCGGGAAGTGTAGCAACCCTGGAAAATAAATTATTTCGTTGGATAATTTATCTACAACAAGTTAAGTTTACGATTTTTATAGATACCATATTTGCAGGAAAACCACCAGCAACAACAACAAAAAAAAAACACTCCCAGTACTGAGTTATAAAATCTCCATAGAACCTTCAAATACAACTGTAGACCAACCAATTTCTGCTATGTGGGTACTTGGTAGAGTTGTCCAAATAAATTCAGACATAATTCCATAGATCAAGACACGGTGAGCAGGTCCTTTAATTTCGAAGTTTCTGAAGAAATAGTTGGCTTTGTAAGTGACGTACTGACATCCTCTTTAGTTGATTGTTCAATTGTTCAATTGTTCAATTTCATCGCTGGGATAAAATCCTTTTCGTTGAATTTTTAACACTTTGGAAATTTTATGTTTGTATGTAAATAGTGAAATAGGCAGTTCAAAGCAATTGCTTTCTGTTAAGCAGCTGAATTCTACAGAAGGATTGACAACTAGCAAGTGCACACTGAACTCATTGCAATTGCGGCATTAATTAGTGATTTACCACAGACTAAAAGGGGACCTAACCCAGTTTTTGAAATGTTTCACTAATTACAGAATTAAGTGGTTATCAATTTGTACATTGATAATCTCACATCAAACAGTGATATTACACTCTTCTCAGATGAGAATAATATGTCACAGTTGAGGTTTACATGTCCCTAAAATAAAAAATGCTACGTTTTAAGTCAAATTTTTGTGAAATATGAGAATAATAACCCAACTTTTAATGCTCGGGATGGAAGCAAAGGGGGAAAAAAAAAACAAAGAGAGAGAAATGATGGTTTTTAAAATTGATATTTAATAGAACTGAATCCAGTATTGTTGTATTAATCAACCATTTAAAAGAGAACATTGGAAATGTTTCATTATCTAATTTTTTTAACATTCATTTCAATTGTTTTTGGTTTCCAAGGTGATATTGCAGTTTATTGGGGACAATCTTCTGAAACAATTCAAAATGATTTGAAATATTATTGTGATATTGAAAATGTTGATATTATAAATTTGGCATTCTTGAATAAATTTCCATTAGGTTTTAATTATGATAAAGATAATTTATTTCAATTAGAAATTTTTGATAAAGAATGTTATAATTATATAAATAATGCTGGAGCAGAAAGAACTAATTGTGGATCTTTAGGTGAAGAAATTAAATATTGTCAAAATTTAGGTAAAAAAATTATACTATCATTAGGCGGTGAATCCAAAAAAAAATATAATTATGGGTTTAAAGATGATAAAGAAGCTGTTAAATTTGCTAAAGTGCTATGGAACTCATTTGGTGAAGGTCCATCTAATTATAAGCCATTTGGTGGTGCAGTCATTGATGGATTTGATTTTGATATTGAAAATGGTGATGAAACTGGATATGTTGCATTAGTTAAAGAATTGAAAACTTTGGCTTCAAATGAAGGTTCTAAAAAATATATATTTAGTGCAGCACCTCAATGTTTATTCCCGGATAAAAGTTTACAAAGTTTAATTGATGAAGTTGAATTAGATTATTTATTTATTCAATTTTATAATAATTATTGTGGATTACAAGATCCATCAGAATTTAATTTAAATTCATGGTCTAATTCATTAGTGGAAAAACAATTTTCCAATACAAAAATTTTCATTGGATTACCAGCAAGTGAAAAAGCAGCATCAAGTGGATTTGTTGAATCATCATTAATCATTGAAAAAATCAAAGAATCAATTGAAATTTATCCAAATGTTGAAGGTGTTATGTTTTGGGATGCATCACAAGGTTTTAATAATTCAAATGTCAATACAGAAAACAGTTTTATTGCAAAAGTTATTGATGAATTAAAATCAAATGATTTAATTTCTTCCACTAAATATAATTCAACTGGTACAACCAATACTACTAATACTTCAACTACACCATCTGATTTTATTCAATTTACACATGGTACTCCAACCAGTTCTGGGTATTCTTTTTACAAATCAATTTCATTTGATTATATCATGTTATCGTTTTCATTAACAACACTGTTAATTAATTATTACCAGTTTTAAAAATCTTACATTTGAGTATGAATGTATGTATTCTTTTATTTTTATTTTTTTTTTTTTTTATTAAACACTTGTAAATTAACCAGAATTGTAATCAAAAATTATTTTTTGTCTTTTCATTCATTAAAACTCTAAATTATCATCATCATTAGTTTTTTTTTTTTTTTCTTCTTTTCTTTTCTTCTTCTGTTCTCTTCTCTTGTTTTATAAACCTTAGTTATCCAAACAACTTTGAGTGTTACAATTAGTAGCGCTATCAACCAAGCATTGTTCTCCTGGATTAGTACCATAAGCTGCGGCACTAGCACTTAGTGAAGAAGAAGAACGACCACCACCAGCTAATCTTGTGAATTCATCACGAGTTGCTTGAGAAACTTCACCACGTGTAAATTCTGGTTGGACTGTTGCTGAATGAATACCATAATCATGTAAAGTTGATCTAATTTCACTGGCAATTTGTAAGAATTTATCAGGGGATGAGTTAACTTCAACATGTAAAGATGCAATGAAAATATCTTCTGTTAAATTCCAAATATGGAAATCATGAACTGAGATAACACCTTTAACTTTTAAGATATCATCTTGAACTGAATCTGCTGATATTGTGGAAGGAGTAGCTTGTAACAAAATTTTAGAAGATCTTCTGCATAAAGGTAATGCGCTTGAAAAAATAATTGCAGTAATAACTAAAGAAATAATTGGATCAGCATAAAATTTCCACGAGTAATTAGTTTTCCAAATAAAAATAGCGGTTAATATAACACCAATGTTACCTAAAGCATCACCAATAACATGTAAGAAAACACCTTGCATATTCATAGATTTAGTTTTCTTTTGTGGAGCTTTTGAATGAGAATGAGAATGAGAATGAGAATGATTGCTTTCTTCATCATCGTTATCATGTGAATGTGAATGTGAATGAAGACCATATGGGTTTGATTGTTGACTTGAAGATAGCAGACGAGTATGTTCACTATATCTTCTAACAACAGTTTGTGGTAAAACTTCACCAATTGAAACTTCTTCATCTTCAATTAAGTCACTTGCTTGGGAATGACCATTTGAACCACCATGAGAATGACCATGCTCATGGAATAAAAACAAACCAGCAATATTAGAAACTAAGCCAGCAGAACCAACATAAAGAATTAATTTTGGATTTGTGATAATTTGAGGATTAATTAATCTTTGAAGAGCTTCAATTAAAATTGAAAAACAAAGTGCAATTAAAAAAACGGCATTAATTAAGGCACCTAAGATTTCAGCTCTTTTCCAACCATAAGTGTATTTAGCATCGGCTTTATTATTTTTGGCAACTCTAACTGCCCATAATGCAACAAATAATGAAAAAATATCATTCAACATATGGAAAGAATCTGCAATTAAAGCTAGTGAGTTGACTGCATAACCAACAATGATTTCTAAAAAGAAGAAAACAGTGTCGATAAGCAATAACGAATAAATTCTGATTTCTTTAGCTTTCATCATTTTGTAAACAGGGAAAAATTCAGTTTTTATTAATAATTGTTGTTGTATGTGGAGAAATGAAATGGAAGGTCAAGTATGTGTTTCAAGTGTATGTGTCTCCTGATAGCTATCTAGAATGTGTAGTGTATGATGAAGCAAGAACAGTTGGGAAATTAAAGCAAGAAGAATGAGCTAGAAATGTTGGAAATTGCAGTATATGTAGTAAGTAACAAATAATTTTTTCAAAAAATTGAAAATAATTTTCACCAATCTGTACAGAAGAAAGACGACAAGTTGTTACTATATAAAGAGTTTGTGATTTAGTTGTTGCAGAAGAAGAAAGAAGAAAGTAACAAGATGAAGTAAACGACACGAAACAATGCGATGACCAGAAAGGTGAAATTTATGAAATTTATAGAATTTATAGAATTTATAGAATTTATGAAATTGGTAGGGTTTTGAGTCACTAGTAAACTAGATTGAAGAATTACATGAGTTTTAAATGGTGACTCTGAGCCTATCGAAGTTCAACAGGAGTGTCATTTCACGTAGTCATGAAAGTAAAGGGCTCTGTGCAAATAAATATTGCCGTGTTGTAAAATATTTCGAATCTATTATCTGAGTTACATACAAACTTTTTATAAAGATGATTTTATTGTACTGTAGAGGTTATTAATGATTGGTAAATAGATATGTAAGTTGTAACATGTTGCATCGAAGTAGATCTTTAGTAATTTTTGTAGGTAAAAAAAATAATGTAGTATGTACTTATAAACAACAGGAGTTTAATATTGTGAAGCACCACTAATTCTTAGCCACCAGCTAGTTATAAACTCAAATATAACGTTACATATTGATTGAAAACTCAACAGTTTTGATATCTTCGACTTGTAATCGACGTATATAGAAATTTAATAACATTTTAATAAGCTTATTAAAAAAAAATAATTGTGGCTAGTGATTTATTTTGTATGTTCACATTTTTTTTTTTTTCAATTTTTTTTTCATATCTTTTATTATAGATTAACATATTAAGCTTGCTAGACGTACATGACATTAAATATTTAATATACTGATCATGACAGCTAGCTACAATTAAATTATATATATTAATACATTGACCAGCAATATTATAGCCACATATACATTATAGCTGCATTATTTTATCTCATAAAACAGAAAGACAAGCAATTCATTAACTTACTACTCTCTATACATTATTAGTTCAAGCCAGCTGCGCCACAAATTGGTTTAATATTTAATAAACAACAAATACTAAAAACCGAAAATTGTGTCACTTTTTATTTAATATACTCAGTTGATCGTATTAATTTGTAAATATTATGGTTCAACTCCGATTTTACAATGGATTGTTGATTAATCAGAAGCATCACTATTCATGACCAGTTCAATTCAGTAGCTTACCCTATTAATCCAACTAGCTTGCTTCCTATACAATATATAACAAAATTATATAAAAGTTTATTGAAGCAAGCTCACATTTAAACTTTAGTCTCGCAACCAAAACTCTATTCTAAATAATACTCAATATTGATATTTAAATAGGAAATTATTCTTAAAATCAACCAAACTTCCTTTCTTCAACAAATTTTAATTGGAAATTATTAAGTTGCATTATGTTCAAATCTTTAATTATTTTATCAACTTTGATTATTTCATCCTTAGCTGGATCTCATCAACATCAAAAATCTGAACCTGGTAAACAAATTCAAGGAAAAAATATTTCTTCATTATTCAAAAGATCAGGAGGAACTTGTTCATTTCCAAATGGTCAAGGTATGGTTGCTGTTCAAAAAAATGGGAAAAATGGTGGTTGGGCAATGCATGATGATCAAACTTGTTCTTATGGTTCTTGGTGTCCATATGCCTGTGAACCAGGCCAATTGATGGCTCAATGGGATCCCGATGTTACAAGCTATTCTTACCCTGGATCTCAATACGGTGGATTATATTGTGATGAAAATGGGAATTTACAACAAAAAAGGTCAGGGAAAGGTTATTGTTATCAAGGTAAAGGTACTTTAGTTGCTAAAAACAAATGTGGATCAAATGTCGCTTTTTGTCAAACCGTATTACCTGGTAATGAAGAAATGTTGATTCCAACTGATGTTGGTGCAAATTCTCAACAAACTTTAGCTGTTCCAGGACCTGAATATTGGGCAGCTACTGCTGCTCATTATTATATTAATCCACCAGGTGTAAGTGTTGATGAGGGTTGTAAATGGGGGTCTACTGCTAATCCATATGGTAATTGGGCTCCATATGTTGCAGGTGCAAATCAAGATGCTTCTGGAAACACTTATGCCAAAATCGGATGGAATCCTATCTATTTGGAACAAGCAACTCCATTTAGAAACACCAAACCTAGTTTTGGTATCAAAATCACTTGTGATGATGAAAGTAAATGTGTTGGTTTACCATGTTCAATTGATCCAAGTAAAAATGCTGTCAATCAAATTAGTGGATCTGGGGTTTCTGATGGTGCAGGAGGTGCAACATTTTGTGTTGTTACTGCTCAAAAAGGTGCTAAAGCCAATATCGAAGTGTTTGAAGTTGGTGGTAATTCTAAATTGAAAAGAAACGAACATGAGCATGTTGGACATGCCAATATTAATGAGCATACTGTTACAAAAACTGTTTATAAAACCATTAGTGTTTGAAGTATAGCTAGAGTGTATTATTGTTACTTTTCCATAACTATTAAATATTTACAATTTATTACACAAGCTTATTTTTTTATGTTTAAAATTTAAATGATATGACTATTTGCAAAAAACAATTTAATTTGTTCTTTTTGTAATGTAACATCTATTAGTTTTAATTCTATTTACTTTAACTATACAGAATTTCCATATTTGTTTAGTACATAATAGGAATTAATTGACTATTTCTTTTTTACTTTCAATTTGGATTTAATCAATTTTTTTTTTTTTTTGTGAGATAACTAATATTAAGGAAGAACTAATTATTAACTATTGTACACTTCTTCGGTCCATTTTTCTGTTATAACCAGGAATTTTCGATTTAGAATGCTTTTCTCGGCCAGATCAAAGGAAAACTAGAGGCAAAAAAAAAACAGATCATTAAGACAAAAATAATGCCATTACCTGGAATCGAACCTGGGTCTGATCGGCCACAACGATCTGTACTAACCACTATACTATAATGGCTTATTTTTATTTTGCACATTCTTGCAGTATACAAGTTATAGCGAAATATTACCACTTTGGGAAATTACCCTGCTGGCTAAATTGAAGAGAAAAAGCTTGATCTAAATATTTCTGCTGCAAAATACTGCCAAACCTGCCAAGTTTGGTAATTTGTTTTTTTTTTCTTTGTTTTTGTTTACTTTTCTGGAAATTAAGATCAGTTTTAAAAATTAAAGACAATATTTTTTTTTTCTCTGTTTATTATTTAGAAGGCATTCACAGAAAGCAGATCTCAATTCAAAACAAAATCAGCTAGCGGAGCGAAGAAAACAAAAAAAAAAACATAAAATGTCACTGAAATCTCCAAAAAAATCCACCACTGGATCTGTCATCAGTAACGGATCAATTTCATCTCCAATTTCACAATCAAATGATTCCGTATTAGACTCACGTAAACGTCAATCCAAACGTGATGAAGCAATTAGAAGAAAGGTTGAAAATGATCTATCCAAGAAAAGGCAGAACAATAATAAATCTGCTGGTAATAAAAAGAATAAAAAATTCTTAAACTCGACTCCTGGATCTGTTTTATCTTTAAAACCTAGTGAACCGGTTATTTGTAAACCAAGTTATACAGCATATGAAGCTGCTCAATTAATGTCTGCAAAAAGAGAAAATTGTATTCTAGTGGTTGATGAATCAAATGAACAATTATTAGGTATTTTCACTGCAAAAGATTTAGCATTTCGAGTTGTTAGTAAAGGTTTAAATGCAGCAAGTATTACCATAGATCAAATCATGACTGAAAACCCATTATGCGCTACAAGCGATACCCCTGCTTCTGAAGCATTAACTTTGATGGTTCAAAAAGGTTTTAGACATTTACCTGTCGTGGATGATTCTCATTCAATTGTTGGTGTTTTAGATATCACTAAATGTTATCAACAAGCAATGGAAAAATTAGAAAGAATGTATGACTCTTCTAAAAAATTACATGATGCTTTGGAAGGTGTTCATATGGAAATTGGTCATGGTCAACATCCTTCTCATGTTTTAAAATATTTTGAAAATTTAAAACAAGTTATGAATGGTCCAATTTTGGAGAATGTGTTGGATGAAAATACTTTACCTTGTTATGTTAATGTTAAGACAAGTGTTTATGATGCTGCAACTTTAATGAAGGAAAATCATACTACTGCAGTTTTAGTTAAAGATAATAATGAAGATATTTCAGGTATTTTCACTTCAAAGGATGTTGTCCTTAGAGTTATTGCTGCAGGTTTAGACCCTAAAACCGTTTCGGTTATTAGAGTTATGACTGCGTCACCAGATGTTGCACCTAAAAATCTAACTATTCAAGCAGCCTTAAGAAAAATGTTTGATGGTCATTATTTAAATTTACCTGTTGTTGAAGATGGTGAAATTATTGGAATTGTGGAAGTTTTAAAATTAACTTATGCAACATTAAATCAAATTGCTATGATGAAAAATAATGAAGATAATGAATCTGATCAAAGTGAAGGTCCTGCATGGAATAAATTTTGGACTTCTTTAGATAATGATGATTCAGAATCAATGCATTCAGATTCTCATATCTTAAATGATAATTTATCATCTCATAATGGAATACCAGATATTTCACAATCAGAAATTAATCAATTTTCATTTAATCATCATGATAATTTAAAACCAAGTGATTCAATTTCAGTGACAAATGTTAGTAACTCAAATAGTTACAATCAAAGTCATCAAAACAACCAACAACCAATAGATATTAAAGATCAATTATTCACATTCAAATTTAAATCTCCAATGAATAGAAATCATAGAATTTCAATTAAACCAAATGAAGGAATAATAGAATTGAAAAATCTAATTCTATCAAAATTAAATAAAATTGAAATTTCCAAGCTCAACGAAGGTGATTTCCATATCAGTTATATTGATGATGAAGATGATGTCGTTGCCATTACAAACGATCAAGATTTGATTGATTGTGCATTAATTTATAAAAATTCTAAAGTTGAAAAAGCAGATTTATTTATTCATCATCCAGATGAAGAAATTAACCTTGAAGAATTTTATCAATTGAAAAATAAAAAATTGAATAAAGAAAAAGAGTTTGTTGAAAATAAAGAATTAATACCTGGTATTAAAAATGAGATTTTAATTCCAAGTGCAGTTTTTTTAATTGGTGCAACTTTACTTACTTTATTTACAATTAGTAAAAAATAACATCCAATAATTAGATTATCAAAACAAACAGAAAGAGAGGTATTTTATAAATATTGATTTAATAGAAAAAAAAAAAAAACACAATTGAAATAACTGTAGTTTATTCATGACTTTTATTTTATTTACATGCTTATAAATGTTACACAAAATGTATTTATATCTTTTTTTTCTAACGATTTGACGGGGATTATTCAGTAATGAATTTAGCTTCTTTTAATAAATTATTTGCAGTGATTTCTTCTCTTTTCTTAATTTCAGCTTCAATTGCCTTCATTTTAGCAGATATCACACTCGGATTAACTCTTTTTTTAATCCAAATATTTGGTTTATTAAAATTATATTCTTCAACTTCTTTACGATCAGGAAATCTTTTAAAATATCTACCTGATTCAACTTCTTTTTTGAAATAATCATATAATATAACACCACTATAAGCTTTTGTTAAAATCATATCTGGAATTGTAATACCTGATTTAATTTGAATTTCTTTTGTATATTTGAATCTGAAATTTAAATCAGTTAAATTAATTTGTTGAATATCTTTAATATCATATTTTTTAGCCAATCTTCCATATTCTCTTAATAATAATTCTTTGAAAGTTTTAGAATCAGTCATTGTTGCTCTTCTTTGCCATTCATTAATCTGGAAACCTTTTAATCTATCCTTCATAGGTATTTTAGAATAATTATCAGCTTTTTGACCAATGAATTCTATTTCATGCAGTTGAACAACTTTTGGTGGTGGTGCCTGTTTATTTTCAGTGAAATGTTCACCTCTTTCAATTTTTGACATTAAATCTTTAGTTGGCTCAGCTTTTTCAACTGGTTTTGCTTCTTCTTCTTCTTCTTTTGCATCTTGTTTTTTTCTTAAATTGAACCAATCCATAAATCCTTGTCTGATTGGTGTAGTATGCACGGATCTCACATGCACTGCACGGGAAGCAGACAGAACACGAGACAAAAACATTCTGAATTTTGGTTTTGTTAGTGTCTTGGACAAAATATTTTTGGTGATTTTGTTCAAATTTTCAGTTTTTTTTCCAATGTTTGGATAAAAATTGGAATTTTTTTTTTTCGTTTGACTGCCATTTTGGGAATTGAAAATGTTAAGTTTATTGTATTATTTTGTAATTTGTTAGTTTTGAGTAGTTAAAAGTAGTTTTTCCCTTAGTATTTAAAGCTGATGAACACAGGTATACAATAATAGATGACTAAATTTTAATTTCAACTTTTCAACCTGTTTCAAAAGCAAAACAGTTTAAAAAATAAGTAAATTTGCTGCTCCTACCGCATTTTATCAGTAAAATTTCAGAAGGAGCTAAATTTTGAGAAATTAATTTAACATTGCTCTTTAAACTTGATCAATATTACAGAGAACAACAATGGGGATTTGCTTGTCGTGTCTACGAGGAAACGAAGACGATAACCAGTCAGCAGTGAGTTTTAGAAGCTTTCTTTTTCTTGCCTTTTTTCTATGGTTTAGATTTAAAAGGGTAATTTGCTGAACATTACTAACTGATCATTTAGATCAACGAGACATCGCCTTTACTAGACAATGATAACAGGTACTGAAGATTTTTGATTTGTTGTTTGAAGAATACTAACACTTTCTTTTCTTCAAGGGATTATGATAATGATGAAGCATTAAGAAAAAGAGAAGAAGAATTAAATCAGATAGTCAGTGAGACAAATGAGTGAGTATATAACATTTTCATCATATAGCATCAAACTCATTAACATGTGAATAGAAATATGATTGATATAACTGGATACATCAATTTCCACGCAGGTTCCACTACAACAGATTTAGGTTTGAAAAAATCTATAAGCACTCTTAAAAGCACACCAACACAACAGAAAACAAATGGGAGTATGATAGACACAGAAAATGCAAAGATACTACAGAATGATTACCTTACAGTAGATGAGAAGAGTGAATTGAAAGATATACATCATGAAGTGTTTAAACTTCTTGATGACGCAGTACAAATAAAAACTAATGGACCTTTAATTGTGGAGTTTTGATCATGGTTTTTTATTTTTTTTAAAAAAACATACAAATAAACACACTCAGACTACTACAGTGATACAAATTAAAAGCAGCTGAATTGGTCGTTTTCAATAGAAATTAATGAGAATTTAAAATTACTGTAGTCGTGCACCAACCGGGTTTGGTGATTTTTTTTTTATTTTTTTTTTGAAAATTTGCAGTTTTTGTCGAAATTTCCCAATTTTTAAAAAAAGTAAACAAAACGAAATTTTCTGCAATTTAAACAGTTAAGAAAAAAGCTTTTAAGTAATTTTCAATTAGGTGCTGATTAATAAATTGATTTGGTAACAAAAAATGGCTGTGAAAAATAGAAGAAAATCACATTCTACACCAATTGAGGAGCAACAACATGTTTCCAAAAAACAGAAAATAGATCAAGTAGTGCAGACTCCATTCAGTGAGTTACTGGGAACAGTACTAGGCAAAGTGAAGAATCTGCCTATTCTAGTGGATTTTTTGGTGCTGCCAGACAGAGAGCTATACCCAGACTACTATTCTATTATTAAAAACCCAATTAGTGTATCAGAAATTGAAAATAAAATTAATACAGATCCAAACTATACACCGGAATTCTTTATTGATGATTTTAAGTTAATGTCTGAAAATGCAAACACTTATAATGTACCAACTAGTACTTTGGCTAAGAATGCAATTAGAGTTTATAAACTGGCGGAAAAATTGATTAATGACTATAATAAATCAGACTCTAAAACCACTAGTAAAACCACATCTCCATCATCACAGCCACTGAATTTAAATGAAGAACTTACCAAAATTGTTGATACTTTAGCAAATTATGAAGTTGATGGAGTAAGAATTGGTGATATTTTTTATGATGAAGTTAGTCGTAAAGATTTCCCAGATTATTATAAAATCATTAAAACAGTTATGGCTTTTTCAACAATTTATAAAAATATTAAGGCAAATAAATATACTAAAAATATTGATTTATTTGAAACTCATATGAGCTTGATTTGGAAAAATGCACAAACTTATAATCAAGAAGGAAGTTTGATTTACTCAGATTCGTTATTATTACAAGAAAAATTCAAAGAACTATTTAGTGATTTGAAGAGCAGATTTAATAATAACTCTATTGAAGAACCAACAACCAAATTGAAGATTAAAGTTAAACCACCTTCAAAACTTAAGATTCATTTTAATTTGAAACAAGAATCTGAAGATACAGAAAAATTGACAAAAGAAGTTCCCGTGATAGAAGCAGCACCAACAGTAGAAGAGAAGCAACAACAAGAAGAAGATATACAACATAACAAAGAAGTTATTATAGAACCTGAATCAACAACTTATTCCAATATAGATGACATCACTAGTAATTCGAAAGATGAGGATAATGAATCAGAAGAATCAAGCAACCAACAAAGTGATGAGCAAGAAGAAGAGAAAGAGAAAGATGAAAAAGAAGTTCAAGATAAAGATTTCAAAACAGAACCGGTTTCCCAAAATTCCAAAATAAGAACCACACCATCATTAATCCAAGAAATCTCGATTTCATCATCTCGTACACTATACAAACAAATAGCAAGACAACCACAAAATAATGAGATCCCACCACCATTATTACAAAACTGGTTTGAGTTTAAATTTGAACATTTCAAATATTTAAATCCAAATTATACCATCCAATTACCTCCACAACAAACAGCAATTACAATAACAGGGATATTAAATGAAAACTTGATAGGAACTAAAAGATTTGAGATTGAATTAGCAGTGAATGGGGAACGTGTGAATCCTATTCCATCTTTCCAATATTCTGATTCTGTTAATAAATTAAGTTCTAAATATGAATTGAAATTAGCAGAAGGATTGAATTTTGTTTGTTTTACATTGGCTGTTGATAGTGAAAATAAAAGAAGTGGAGGGAATGTGATGTCTACAGAGAAAGTTTCCTTTTGGGTGATTGTCTTATAGCTTATTTTTTTCTTCTTCTTCCACATTTTAGACACAATTTTGATATCAAAACTTCATGTTGGAATAGATTTTACCAAATTTGGGTTTCTATGTGGTTCCTTCTTTTTTTTTTTTTTGACATTTGACGCGTTTCCTCAATCAGAAAAAGTATATAAAGGAACAAATTTGCCACTCTACTAGGGGGAAAAAAAAAAACTGCTTGTTCTTTTATTTTATTATATATTGTAGAGTCATAAATACAATGAGTTCTACAATGGCGGCAACCACAGCGGCTACTACAACAGAAATTACAGGAGCATCAGAACTACTATCTGGAACAGTGCCAATTCAATTGACCTCAAATTACAATTCTTGGTTAGAAAATGAACGAATTCAAGCATTAAATTTTAAAATTCAATCAAGATTTGGTGATATTTTGAAAACTGGAGAATTACCAAAACATGTTGCATTTATTATGGATGGGAATAGAAGATTTGCTAAAAATAATGGATTAAAATTAAGTCAAGGTCATGAAGCTGGAACCATTTCATTAGCAAATATGATGCAATCTTGTAAAGAATTAGATATTAGATATATTTCAATTTATGCATTTTCAATTGAAAATTTTAATAGGAAACCAGAAGAGATTTCATTGTTGTTTGGGTTATTGGTGGAGAAATTAGACTTATACTTAAATGGAGTTGGAGCAGATTCAAGATTTAAAAAATTAGTTAGATTAAGAGTTGTTGGTAATTTATCATTAATTCCTCCAAAATTATTAGCAGAATTACAAAAATTTGAACATTTAAGTGAAGATAGTGCAAATGAAGATGCAATGACTGTTAATCTTTGTTTTTGTTATACCTCAAGAGATGAAATTACAAATTCAATTGTATCAATTTCTGAACAATATGAATCAAATCAGATTAGTTTGAAAAAAATTGATTTAAAATTAATGGAATCTAATTTTTATTTTAAAGATGATGTTCCACCAGTTGATATTTTAATTAGAACCAGTGGTCATACAAGATTAAGTGATTATTTATTATGGCAAGTTAATGATGGATCAGAAATTGTTTTTTTAAATAAATTATGGCCAGAATTTAATAATATTGATTTTTATCAAATTTTAATTAAATGGGGTTTTAAAAAAATGATTCAAAAAAAATATCAATTGATTAAAAATTTTTTCAAACCTGTTAGTCCTCAAAGAGATGTTGATATTAAAAATTTACCAAAACCTTCACATTTAGTTTCAATTTTGGGTGAAAAAGATGGGAAAATTGATAAAGGAACTGGTGTTCTTAAAGGTTTTGAAATAGCTCAAGAAGTTATTGCTAAATCTAAAGTAATTGGTGCTTCAACATATTAATCTGATGATCTGTTTTATTTTTTTTTTGCTTTTTGATTTCTTTGCATTTATTTCTAGTTTTGTTTTGTAGTGTTTATTTAATTATAATATACATACAATTTCATTCATAATAACTTGCTAGATGACTATAGTTTCAACCACTCTTTTAATTTCTTTTTTATTAACTTCTAATTTCCTAGCCATTTCAATTTTTCTTAAATATGAATTGAAAACAACAACTTCAGCAATTAAGACTAATAAACTAACGAAAAGACATAATAACACTCTCAATGCTAAAGAATTGTAGTTTTGAGTCCAATACCAAATAGCATACGCCACAGATAGGACTGATATGAAAATATTGAAAATAGTGGTTATTTGTGATTTAATTTCTTTATTCAATTGAGAAGGTGATATATAATCGTCATCATCTTTCTTGTTGATTAGTTCATTGTACTGCTGTTCTTGCAATCTCAGTCTGTGACGGTCTAGTTGTTTCTGGAATTCAGGAGTGTATGTAGATTTAGGTTCTGTTGGAGGTGGAGTATATATCATTAAAGGTTTGAAATTAGAGATTGGTAGTTTTGATGATTTGGAGATGTATAAAAGATCGTTAGTTGTGAGCCATTTTCTGCTAATGAAATTGTGTTTGTGTGAGGATATAAGCGGATCTGATGAAGTGTTGATGCAAAAAATAAGCTTGTCGTTTAAACAATATTTCATCTTTTCAATTTATAGTCAAGTTTATCAAATACAGAAATAGAATTCTGAATTAATTTTAGGATTTACTGATTTTGAGGTTTGGATGTTTACATAAGATAAATTATGATGAATAATAACTTACATAATAAATATGACTAATACATTACATAAATGAATGACATAATAAGCACCTCAAAATTACATAATCTGCGATCTTCGGAGATTCGGCTGGAAAACCAATGAAATTCCAGAAAAATAAGCAGCTTTTGAGAATTGATATTTATAACAAGTGACTGAATAATAATTTTTTTTTTTTTTTAAATGATTGATATCAGTGAATAACAACAAGCAACCAACAAAATGTTCAGTTTAAAAACCATTATAAGGCCACAGCGACTAGCAAGATACTTATCAATAAAGACACTCACAACCCCAAATGAAAACGCATTAAAATTCCAAATAGATCAGAAATTAAATGTCCCAAAATCTTTACAATTTGTTAAATCTTCAAATAATTACCAATCATCTCCATTAGCTAAAGAAGTTTTTGATAATATTAATGAAGTGGAAAGTCTTATGGTTGGTGATGATTTTATAACGATAAATAAAAACGAATTTGCTCATTGGAATCAAGTCACACCTTCAGTACAGAATATTTTACAAAATTATCTAATCAATAATAAACCAATTGTATCAAAATCAGATCAATCAATTACAAAGCAAGAATATTCAGGAATAACAGAAGAAGATCAAGAAATATCAGAAATGTGCGAAGAATTAATTGAAACAAGAATTAGACCTGCAATTCAAGATGATGGTGGAGATATAGTTTTTTTAAGATATGAAGATGGGAAAGTTTATGTTCAATTACAAGGTGCTTGTACTTCATGTTCATTGTCAGATGATACTTTGAAATCAGGTATACAATCAATGCTATCTCATTATATTGATGGAATTGAAGAAGTTGTTAATTTAGCTGAATTAGAATTCCATAAATTTGAACAAAGACTGAAAGCTGGTAAAGATCATTCTGTTCATGCCTTTTAAATTTACACACAAACACACACACAAAAAAACATATATATATATTCATTGATTATTTATTTATTAAAGGGAAACGGGATTTATTCGTATAATTTAAATGTAGAATTTATAAATTTCGCTAGATTTAAATCAACATCACTAACACATCCTATATCATGGGTACTCAATTCAATTTCTACTTTGTTATAACAAGTTTTAATAGATGGATGATGTCCTAAAAGATGTGATTTCATCGAGACTTGATTCAAAAAAGCCCATGTTTGAGTGAAATTTTTAAATACAAAATTTCTTTTAATTAATTCATTATTACCAATCATTTGCCAATTAGTAGGTAAAATAGCATCTGCTGCTATTTTCACAGGAGCTATTTTCACTATTTTATTGTACATTTCTCTGATCTAGTCTCATGAATTTATACAACTTCTATGATAACAAAAACAGAATTTTTATTCAATTCAATTCAGAAAAAAAAGTTATATTGCAAAGTAAATAAAACATGGTAAGCGATTAGTAACTGTCTTGTTCCACAAATTATTTATCCCCAACATATTTGAATCTCGTATTCTACATCATCCAATTGGGTTCATTGGAGACAACAAATAAATCCTCAATTCGACATTATCAATGAGTTGTACATCTACTCACACAAAAAAAAAAAAATATTCATTACATTTTTTTTTTTTTTTATTTTATTTCAATCTATAAACATACTCATCATTACAAACTTTATACCGCACCCAGGGGAAACAATTATATTTTAAATTATTCTCATTAATCTTCAAATAATCAATTTTCAATCCACTAATTGTCATATCATTCAATTCAAATTCAAATTTAATTAAATTATTAGTGATGATTTTACTATAAGAATCATCATCATCATCATCAAGATTTTTTTTTATATCATTAAAGATCGTACCAACTTCTTTTGGTCTCGGATCCATACTTAATTTCATTAATTCATCTTCTTCCTGTTGTTTATTGTTAGAATTTAACATAAATCGACATTTCATTTCAAATTCTCGATCTCCACCAACAGCAACTAATTTCCAAACAATTTCATTATTATGAACATTGAATTTAACTTCACCATTTGATGTCTTAAATTTAGGAATTTTTTTCCAATTAATTAATTCTAAATAAGTTGAATCTAATGGAATATTAATTTTAATAAAACTCATCAACATTCTTGTCTTAAAATTTGTTTTGATTCTAAATTTGAAGTATAAGTAATCATCTTCTAATCTATATTTATTATCAATGATTTCAATAATTGCTTTTGATATAATTGGAATATGATATGAACATAGAACGAATTTCCCATCTGGAGGAATAAATCTAATTAAATTTTCCTGTTGAAGAACATCTAATGATACACATTGATGGAAATTTAAATATTTATGGAATTTCAAATCATTTAAAATTAAATTTAAAATAGGCATACCAGTTAAATAAGATTTTGAATTTAAAAATCCATTAATTTCATGTTTAATAATTTTTTTAGAATTAAAATCAACAACTAAATTAATTTTTTCAATTACATCGATGAAAAATTCATTTTTTTGATAATATATTCCCTTTGGTCTCCATGATATGTTTGTTGTTGAAGATCTTAAGATACTTGAATTTATAACATCATTATCAATTAATTCATCAATTTCTCCATTCTTCTTGCCTGATATTTCTGAATGATTCACTTCTAATTTAATAAATTCTTGTAAAATAGGTAGTTCCGTTATCTGTGGTACACCATTGTCAAACATCTCATCAAACAATTCATAAATTATTATGAAATTATCAATTATTAAATCTTTAATTAATTTATCAACTTTAAAATATTCTTTTAGTGTAGCATTAAATTTATGTAAAAAAAAAGTCAAAGTCATAACATTAACATGTGAATAGTAACTTGTAGTCAAATAAATCAATTCATTTTCAATGATATAAATAAAATAAATCCCGTTTTTGAAAAAAATTGGTGTTGATTTCAATTGATTCTTATATTCGTTTTGGAAAGTTGTTAAGATGGTGGTGTTGTCTATTATTTGGTCAGAATAGTTTCGGTGTATAAGACATTGGCATTGTGAGTCTAGAATGTAAATTGCGGACATTTTTTGGGGTTCAATTCATATACTAAATAGTTATTTTTTTTTTAATAGAAAGAAAAAAAAAAAAAAATTGGTTGTTTACGTTTTTCGATAAATTTGAGAACTTACAGTAAGTGTAAAATTCATAAAACACATATAAAATTTTTTAAAAAATTTCACCCTATATAAATCATAAATCAAAAGTTTAATCTATTCAATATCTTCCAAAGCATCAATAATTTCTTGTTGTTTAGCACTCAATTTTTGTTGTTGAGCAAGACTTTCTGTCCATCCATTTCTTAAAATTTCACCATTTTCAATGATAGTTGAACCAGTTTTATTGAAAATATCTTCATTAAATTTATAAACAATGCTATCCCAACCATCTGCAATTCTCTTAAAACCTAATACTAAACCTAATGAACCTAATCCAACCATTGAATATGCTGAAAAATCAAAAAGAAAATATCCTAAATTTGATATTAAAACTAATGGGAATTGTAATCCCAGGACATTAATTGCCATCAATTTCCATGCTTTAGATTGCACAGTAGCAATATCGGTATTGATGATACTTGTTTTCAATTCAATTAGTTTATTGACTAACGGTGTTGAATTGGAAGAGTTGTTAATTAATCCATTAATAAAATTAAAATTTTCAATTGATTTATTCATGAATTGAGAATCCAACATTTTAATTAACTCTGAATCAAGCTTATCAATGTTGAAATAAAGTTTATACCAAGTTAATTTTTTATTTTCATAATTGGTAATGTATGGTTTTAAAATTGATTGAAATTCTAAATGTGAATTTTCATTAAAATTTTGAATTTTTTCATTCATTTCATTTGATTTAAGTAATAAATCTTGAGTTGTTAATTCTTGTTGTAATTGAATATTGTTTAAATTTTTCACTATAAATTTTTTCAAATTTTTAATGTAATTATTTTCATTAATTAATGATTGAATTAATGAATCAATTTTATTGATATTTGATTGAATTGAAGATTCTAAAAAAATTGATGAATTGGTTGGAGACTCAATTAGTTTTAAAACACCATTCAAATATTTTTCAGAATCAATTTCTTTTACAGATTTTTGATCAATCGAAGTTGATGATGATGATGATGAATCAATGAATTCATAAACTGGCCAATTCAAATAATTCAAATCCATTGAATTATCAAAATTTATGTAGGCATGAACATCATTTTCCACTAATGATTTTGGATCATTTATTTCAATAAACTCAATCATGTGATTAAATTTACCTAATTTTGATAAATTTGTTGATGGGAGTGTAAATGAATTTGAATCATATTTGAAAACATCTCCATATGAAATTTTATAATTTGTTGTAGATGAACGGTTGATGAAAACTTTAAACCATTCTTGATCTGTTTGGAACGGATCAGCTAGTAAAGAGTTTAAAAATGAAGGTTTTGGTGATATAATAGCGATTCTTAAAACATCATTTGCAGGTGTAGATTCAATATTCTTTGAAAGCAACAAAAGTTTGTTATGCACACCATACTTATTTGGAAATGTTTCAATAATGTTGTTGATGGATTTGATTGAAGATAACTGTTCATATGTCTGTTTATGGGTGTTTATTGGAGGTATTGTTGTTGTTGTTGTTGTTGATGTCTTAGAGTTCAATTGGTGATGTTTTGGAGTCACTGAAATGCTGCTGAGCACTGGTGTGATGGATATCGTGTGATGCCAATGTTTGAATGTCGTGAATCTGCGCAACATCTTGTCTCTTGTTGACAGTCTGCAAAAAAACAAATTGATTTTGATATTGGAAAGTTCCGAATCTTTACAAAAAAAAAAAAAAAAAAAAAAAAAGTTGAATAATTTTGTTTTGATTGGAGACACAGGAAAATGTTGGAGATTTTAACAGATTCAGTGAAATTAATTATTCGTAAATTGTAGCTGATTCAAATAACAGAAACAAAGTTTCATAAAGTGTATCAAGAAGCACTCGTTTTTTGTTTTTTGTTTTTTTTTTTATTAAAATCTCCAATCTCCATAAATAATCGACAGGATAAATAATCACATGACACATCACATGACAGATTAGTAAGTTTTGAAAAAAAAAAGATTCCACGTGAAATTAAGTGGCAAAGAAACGTGACAACTCAAATTAGAAATTAACTCGCGAGTTGCTTTGCAAATTTCATGTGTTAAAAATTAAATTTAAAACAAATTTAAAATTCCCTCGCAATTTCATAAATTTCAGAATTTTTCCTAAAATTGCGAGTTTTGCAAGATTTTGCGAAAAAAACTTTGCGAGATATTTATAAAAAATTGACATGTGTCACTCGCATTTCGCAAATTGCAAAAATTGCGGTGGAATTTCATGTACTGTAAAATTTGAATGCAATTTTGTAAAATTGACACATGAATTTTTTTTGTATAAAACTGAATTTTTTTTTCCCTTTGCAATCGCACGTTTAAAAGTTTAGAAGAATTACTTACTAGACATTTCCCAGACAGTTTGATCAATATTGAATAAAAGATTTGAAAAATTGAATTTCATCTCATAAATTTTATAATTTTATTAAATAATTTACAATTTCCACATTTATCAATCAACTTACTTCATTAATTAATCAATAACTATTAATCACCACCACCACCACCACCACCACCACCACCACGATGGATGAACTAGAAGCTGCCTTGGCCCTACAAACACTCAAAACAGCAACACCACAAACCAGAACAACTACAACAACATGTCCCGAAATCAAGCAAAACACTGAAATTTACTACGATTCTTTATCAACATTTCCTACCCAAAATAACAACACTAAATCTTTTATAGAGTCCGTCAAGAACAACATTAAACAATCAGTGAAACCTGTGGTGACGATAATAGAACAGAAACACACACAATGGCAAAGAAAAAGAAGAATAACGAAAGCTAATTCCATGTTCCCAAAAGATATCAAATTAAACAAATCCACTATAAGAAAAGCTTCAAAACATAATTTTGACCAAAAATCTTCTACAACAAACTCACACATCCAAACAATCACTACAGAAGCTCATGAACGTTTAACAACATGTTTAAAATTGTTGATTCTTGCAAGTAATCAAATATCTAAAAAAATCGCAACTTTACAACAACAACAACAACAACAACAACAACAAATTAAAGAACAACAACAAGAAACTGTAATAATAAATGAAATAATATCAACAATCAAAAAAGTTGTTTCTTTAATTTCCAAATACACTTCAAATTCATTACCTGACCATACAAAATCAGTTATTAGACAATTAATTTTAACAATTCCATCTAAATGGTCTTCAATTAATAATGATACTAAAAATAAATTGATAATCATTGCTAATGATTCGTTGAAATTCATTTCAATGTTGATTAAGATTATAAACAATTCATTAAATGAAACAAATCCTTTATTAAATAACTACGTTATGAAAAAAGAGGTTAAATAAAAGGTTTCATTTGAAAAAAAAAACAAAATTCATTATTACCAATTTTTTATATTAATTATATTTTCAATTCTGTAATGCTTTCAATCTTTCTCTCATATCATTCAAAATATCTTCATTCTCATCTTCATCTTCTTCTTGTTCAACTTCAGGTTGACTAACTGGAACTTGTGAAACTTTATCAAGTTTCTCACTAGTCAAACCAGCAATAATCTTATTAACTTCTTCTTCAATCTCTTCTTCATCTTCTTCATCCTCATTAATCTCAATAATATCATCAACCATTTCATTAACTATCCCACTTTTAATCAATTCTTTTTCCAATTCTCTCATCCCACTAGTTAAAACAGACAATTTCACCAATGAATTAACATCTTTCATCAACTCTCCACTCGTCTTCATCCCTTGACTCAATTTATTAATACTAAAAGCTTCATCAATTTTATATCCAACACTATTCAATTGTGCTTTCGAAGTGTTTAATCTTTTCTCTTGTTTAGAGATCATCAATAACTCTTTCGCAAACAATCTCACGCTTTTCATATCTCCTTTCTTATAAGCTGTTTTAATCAATCCTTCTGTTTTTTTATGAAGTGCTTTTAATTCTCGTAGATTTTTTTCAAGGGATCTATCATTTCGACGTAATATTGACTTGATTTTGCGGTGCTAAAAAAAAAAAAGAGGTTATTAATTTATTACAACAGATATCTGGGAAAACAAAACTACCTGTTCTTTTGGGTCAGGTCCCCAAATGGCTTTTTTGATGTAATCCATTTTGCTTTTTTTCTCAAATTTAATTTCTTGATAAAGAATACTTAATTTTCATAATTTTTGAGTTTTTTAATTAAAT
>JAJLVW010000080.1:0-11705 GCA_030570535.1 Starmera pachycereana
AAAAAAAAAAAAAAAAAAAAAAAAAAAAAAAAAAAAAAAAAAAAAAAAAAAAAAAAAAAAAAAAAAAAAAAAAAAAAAAAAAAAAATAAACTAAACTAAACATGAAAACAAAACAAAACAAAAAAGGAACACCATCTTTCCTGCTATATATATATATGACATTATAAATAAATTGAAATCAAAATCAAAATCAAAATCAAAATCAAAATAAAATCAAAACAAAAAAACTTATGCTAACCTTTTGAACCATTTTTTCAAAACCTCTTTAAATGAACTCGTATAAAACTTCTCTTCATCCCAAACTATCCTATCCATCTCTCTTCTACCAGAATCAAGATCAATTTGATCTAATCTTTGAATCTTACTACTTCGACATAATTTATATCCAATATAACAAATAACAAAAATCATAATTGCTCCATATGATGTGAAAAATAATTCAATATTCCAAAACCCTTTTAAAAAAACAACATATCCCATAAATAAAACAATTAATAATGATCCAACTAATCCGTAAACTGCTAAATATGGTTGCAATGGGGATCTATATGGATATGAAGGATCATCTCTTGATATAATATCAGGTCTTAATTTTAATGCATAATAAAATCTTAAAAATGATAAACACATTCCTGCCCACATTAACATTGCAGAAGCTGATGAAATATTTCCAAAATATTGGAATATTTCAAATGAAACATTATTAACTGTTAAAAATGAAAGTAATGCAAAAAAACCTGAAAATAAAACTGAAACATATGGAACTCCATTTTTAGAACATTTAGTGAAAATATTAAATGCTTTCCTTTGAATTGCCATTGAATATAATGTTCGACTTGAAACATATAAATGTGAATAACCAGCAGTAACTCCAAATACAACAAAAATACCATTCAAAACCGAAGTAAAAGAACATAATCCACTTCCTTGTAATGCAATGATCCATGGACTTTGATTCCCATTTTCATTTGATCCAATCTGTGAAATTGGTGTACATTCAAAATTTAAACCTTTAAGATATTTCTTTGGAATTTGATCAACTTTTAAATTCTGTTTTTTAGTATAATATCTCAATAATCTTGGATCTCCAGAATAAATATTTAATCCAACTAAAAAAATTGATAATAAATATAAAATAATAATTCTACCAAAAACTCTTTTAGTAACTGCTGGTAAAGCTTTTCTTGGATTTTTACATTCCATTGATGCAACAAATCCTGCTTCACTACCAACATATGCATATGAAGATATTAAAACTGATGTTATAATTGCTAAAAAATTCCCTAATGATCCACCAATTCCATCTTTTGCACCTTCACCAACATCATTAAGATCAAAAGTTGGTCTAAAAATCCCATATGTAAGATAATCAATAGATTTTTTAGAATCCCAATATCTAAAACCATAATGTTCTTTAACATTAACAATAATCATGGAAATTATTAACATGATTGTTATAAGAACTTTAAATAAACTTGAAAAATATTCAACATTCCCATAAACTCTGACATCCAACAGATTGATTCCAATAACCACTATCAGAAATAAACTAACAAATCCAGCAGTCGAAGCACTAGGGATATTTAAATTACTGTAATAACTTAACATTATGGTGGCTGCACAAATTTCACTTGGTAAAGCAAATACAAAACTCAACCAATATGTCCACCCAAGTGCAAATCCAAATGCATCTTCAACAAATCTAGACGCTAAACCTGATATACTTGAAGTTGTTGGAATCAAAGTTGACATTTCAGCAAAGGATAACATAGTTGCTAAAACTATTGAACCAGATATCATAAACCCCAAAAAACAACCTAATGGACCAGCAACTGAGAATGCTTTACCTGAACTGAATAACAATCCAACCCCTAAAGTACCACCCAATGCAATCATTTGGATCTGTTGGATCTTCAATTTCCTTTGAATATGATATTCAGGTTGGATATAATTATAAGTTATTCCATTATGTTGGAATAGTCCACCATAACCATTATTGTAAGGAACGTTGGTACCATACTTATTGCCGTTGCTGTTGTTGTCGTTATTATGACCATTATCAACATGACCCAACCGATCTCCTGAATTCTCACAATTTCTATGTAGATAAGAAAGATCTAATTTGGAAATATCCACAATTTCAGTTCTATTTGATCCTCCAGTAGCAATGTTATAAAGATCCACCATCTCAAATTTCTCCAAAGGTTTGCTGCTGTATTTATTTCTGGAATGATGGTTTTTTTCAACATCATCATCAGTGCCTGCAGTAAATCTTGTGTCAACACCTTGAACAACTTTCAGAGTGTTGTTCTGCATGTCATTAATGATTTTTTTCGTCTTTTGCTCCAGCAACATTTCCCTTTGAACCATCTGATTATATCTATCAAAATCACTAAGTCCTTCGCATCCTTCATCATTTTTGATTTTATTGCTGTTATCACTCTTCAATAATCTAGTGAAGAAAAATTTGTCATTAGTCTTGTTCTCCCATTCTGAACCTCCTTCTTTCTGCACCTCAAGCAGTCTATGCCGTATCTGCTCTGAAGTTATTGAGACAGCGTCTGCCACCATATCGTTGCCAACATCATCCAAATCGCCATTGTTGTTTGAATCATTCAATCCTCCTTCTTTATTAAAATCTACGTCTTGAAGTTTGGGAAAATTCTGTATTTTGGGAAACAGATTAAACGACAGTCGTCTGCTGTTTGTTTCTGAGTCCTGTGCATCAGCGTTGCTGCTTTCAGGCATTTTGTTTTTTTTTTCTCTCTTTTGCTATTTGGATTTTGATATTTTTTATTTATTTATTTTATTTTAATTTTTTATTTTTTTAATTTTTTTTTTATTATTTTATTTTATTTTATTTAAAATCTTCAAATCCTCAAATAAAAATCCGAGTTTGAAAGACGCGTGGCTTTGTGAACGTTGGTAAAGAAATAAAAAATAAATTGAAAAAATCAATTGCCTGTCTTTTTTTTTGTGAAGAAATTTGGGTGGAAATTCAATTTTATTTAACCCAATCACAAAAACAAACCACGACTCTACAGAGATGGCTTTCTTGTTCAAGAGGAACCCGAAGACTCCACAGGAGCTTGTGAGAGCATTGAATGAGTGTGTGATTAAGCTCGACTCGTCTAATGACCGCAAGAAGTTGCAGGATGAAACTGCCAAATATTTGCACCAGATAAGAATCGTTTTACATGGGGATGAGGATTCTGATCCACAACCAGACCAGATTGCACAGCTTGCCCAGGAAGTTTATGCCACAGACACTCTATATTACTTGTTATTGCAGTTGCATTATTTGGAGTTTGATTCAAGAAAAGACGTTTCCACTTTATTTACAACTCTTTTACGACGACAAATAGGGTCCAGATCCCCAACAGTTGATTATTTGTTGAGCAAACAAAAAATCTTGATTTTGTTGCTAAAAGGACCTGAGATACCCGAAACTTGTTTAATTACAGGATCTATTTTAAGAGATGTTTTGAAAATTGAAGCTTTAACTAAAATTATTTTAAATGATCCATTTATTTGGAAATATTTTGAATTTAGTCAACATGGAACATTTGAAAATATTACTGATTGTTTCCAAACTTTGAATGATTTGTTCACTATACATAAGAAACTAGTTAGTGAATGGTTTCAAAATAATTCAACAAAATTTATTTTAAATATTAATAAATTGATTAGTTCAAATAATTATGTTATTAAAAGACAAAGTATTAAAATTTTAGCTCAATTAATACTTACGAGACAAAACAATCAGTTCATGTTGGAATATGTTAATAATCCAGAAAATTTGAAATTAATTATGATTTTATTAAGTGATAAATCTAAAAATTTACAAATTGAAAGTTTTAATGTTTTCAAAGTTTTTGTTGCTAATCCTAAAAAAACTAAACAGATTAGTGATATTTTAATTAAAAATAGAGAAAAACTGTTGATTTTTTTGGAAAATTTTAATTCAAATAATGAGAAATTTAAAGATGATTCTGTTTTTAATGATGAAAAAGAATTTGTTATTCAACAAATTCAAGATTTACCAAGAATAATCACGAATTCTGGAACAACTACACCAAGTTCAACTCCTCCATCTGCTATAACACCTCCTGTTGTTGTTAATTCTGGTACAACTATGAACACCAGCACCACCACCACCACCACCACCACCACCACCATCAATCCAGCTACATCTTCAACTTCACCAACTTCAGCTACTACACAACAATATTCTACAAGCATTTGAAAGCTTGATAAAACAAAAAAAAAACAAAAAAAAAAAAAAAAAAAAAAAAAAAAAAATAAAAAAAAAAATCATTAATTCATTCATAACACATCATCTAATACTAGAATTGTAGTCCTTCTAATTCTTTTAATATTTTATTAGGAGTTGTTTGTTTATCATTATTTATTAATTTAGGTAAAGGTTTTGCATTTAAAATTGGGAAATCAAAATCAGTTATTTTCAAATCATTTTGTCCATCATTAATATCATTATTTGATTTTACAACTTTTAATTCATTTTCATTTAATAAATTAATAAATTTTTTGGTTTCAAATTTCTCTTGATTTAAATTTATAAATTCATTAATATAATACTTTTTCCCTGTAATTTGTTCATCAATACAAAATTCTCCTAAATTTATACCAAAAGTTAATAATTCTTCAGTAATTGTTAAACTCCAATTGAAAAATTCTGAAATTTCCAAAATTGTAGAAAATTTCCAATCATTAAATTCATCACCATTATTAATTATAAAATTTTTAATTTTATTTAAAATACTGCTATTTGAAAAATTAATATTTTGAATAATTAACACATTATTAATTTTTTTTAAAAGTAATGGAATTTTTAAAATTTCAAATAATTTACAAGCATCAAACAATTCTTTTGCAGAAATTAAATTGATGTTATTTCTATTGTATAGTGCATATAAATCCAATAATGTAATTATCCCACCTTCTTGTTCTAAAATCCCTTCATTAATTAAAAATTCTGAAATTTTTCTTGAAAGTTCTTCAACATTAATTTTTTGGGAAATTGAGTTTTGTAAATTAATTACTTGATTATTTGTGTTAGGAGTTAATTGATTAAAAGATTCAATTAGTAAAGAAATCTCATTTGCTTTTGAAAGTAAACTTTTCAAATCATCAATTGAATTATTTAAAATGATTTCATTTTGTAAAGTTTTATTATTTTGGATTTTTGTTAAGCTATGAATTCCAGAACTTAAACTTAAATTATCTTTAGGAATAAGTTTAAGTTCATTTAATTTAGTTGAGTTTTTATCAACAAAACCTGCTTTATTTAATTCTTGCCATTGAAATTTTTCCAAAAAAACTTTAAATTTATTGAAAAAAAATTTATCACAACCTGTTTTTTTATGGAAACTTATCTTAATGAAAGGGTTGTTAAAAAGTTCATCATCAATGGAAGATTTTGTATTAATTTTAATTCTATCATCAATTATTGATAAAGATTTTGAATTATTTAATAAATTCCCACAAATTTCACAATTTTTTAAAGATGGATGATTTAAAAAAGTACATTTATCACATTCAATTTGTGAAAATTTTATAGATAATTTATTAGAATTAATTGAATTTAAAGTTGATGATAATTTAGGTAATTTTGGAGGTTTTAAACATTTAACTCCACAATTTTCACAAATTGGTAAATTTAATCTATCATAATTTGAAGCAATTGTATTATTAAAAGAACAAATTTCACAAGTCCAAGTAATCATTTGTAAAAATTCATTATCTTTATTTAAATCAAATTTTTTCAAAAAGATTATGATTTTAGGAGAAGATCTTAAGAATTTGGGAGTATGATTCAGATCCAAGACATCCACCAGTTCTATGCTTAAAGAATTTGATGATGGATTAATGTTATCAATGTAGATGAGTCTTTGAGTTGTAAGATAAATCCTACCATTTTGTCGATCTAATATTTTTGATTTACCTTGATATAACCCAATATTATTTTCAGTTATGATGTCTAGTTCGTTTTCTCTGAGCACAGGCCGTATACCAGCAGATAGTTCCACCGAGTGCCAGTGCGGGAGTTGTTGCATCAATGATGGAAATCACAGCAGTTATTAGAATTTTAATAATAGTAATAATAATAATAATAATAATAATAATAAAAGAGAAAAAACCAGGAAAAATGTATATGTTCAGGTGCGTATGCTACTTATTAGTAATCATAATATGACTCAGCACCCTGACACCTTGATGAGTGGATTACAATATCAATTATTAATATGAACCAACTAGTTGGTAATAAATAAGCATATTAAAACACTTTGAGTGGTGAAATAGCCTAAAAAAAGAAAAGAAAAAGTCTGCGATTATGTGATGACGGTGTGGTACTATGGAAGACAAGCAGCCATGAGCTTGCTGCAGGAAAGTTGTTGGACGAGTTCAAACTTCAAGTACCATCTGATGGAAGCAGATGCACGCAGCACTTGCCACTCAGTGTGACACAAAAGTTAATCCGAAGTTCGCATGTGAGTGCCCATTAGTGGAGAGCATAGGACTTAGGAAGACTCACTAAGAGCCTTTTAGTATTAAATTAATATATTAATATATTAAAATTAATTACAACTATTTAATGACTGTATTTATAATTCGAGTCAGCAGCTGCTAGTTGCAACTTGCCATTTATATTAAATCATTAAATTGTTTTATATTTATCCAACAACCAAACAAATCCAGCTAGACAGAGTAGGCAGACTGCCACCCGTTCCTCGTAGGCAGAACAACACAAAAAATAACAAGGATTCTCTGCCTGGAAATCACGGCGCCCGTCTAAACTTTAGGCAAGAATTTAGAAATTATGAAGACGCTTTTTCATATAAAGGACAGGAAATTTCTTCAATATAAGCGGACTACTAAAATGAACTGAAAGAACTGAAAGAACTGAAAGAAGTGCTGAAAGAATGTTCTGTTTAGCGCGCCAATCGCTGTGCTCAGCTAGAGCTGCTGCTACAGTGCTGTCTGGCGCTCAACTTGTACGCTTCAGCTCTGTTTCTTATCAGAAGCTGCTACTACTAAACAACAACAACAACAACAACAATAACAATAACAATAACAATAACAAATCAAAACAAACAGCTGCTGCATTCCAACTCAACCAAACAAGATCTTTTGCATCCCACAAACCCCTGTTTAACGAGCAACAGCAGCAACAGCAGCAGCAGCAGCAGAGCAACAAGGAACTGGCCAAAGAAGTGGCGAAATTGAAACCTTCCTTTGTTAACTCAACTTTGGCTAAAGTCCTAAAATACTCAATGTTCATTTTGGGAATGGGGACTTCCACCATCGTTGTCTTGATCATTGGGTTTTTCATCTACGATGCCACCACATACAACCCTACAGCTCTACAAGAAGAAATCAAAGTTAGTGAATTGGCTTTAAACCCTTCTAAAAATGGACCGGAAAACTTACCCGTCCTCAAGTACAATTTAGATGATTTTGATTCAGAAGCAAAAGAACATCAACGTTATAAACCTAAACTGGTAGTATTAGGTTCTGGTTGGGGGTCTGTTGCCCTTTTGAAAAACTTGAATCAAGGAGATTATGATGTTACCGTTATTTCCCCAACTAATTATTTCCTTTTCACCCCATTATTACCTTGTGCTGCAACAGGAACTTTAGAAGTTAAATCTTTAATTGAAAGTATTAGAAAAATTGTTAATAACTTAAATGGTCATTATTTAGAAGCTTATGCTGATAAAATTGAATTTAGTGAAAAATTAATTAAAGTCCATCAATTTGATGAAAAAACTGGTGAAAAAAAACAATTTTATGTTCCTTATGATAAATTAGTTATTGCTGTGGGTTCAAACTCTAATACTCATGGTGTTGATGGCCTAGAATATTGTTCTCAATTGAAAACCGCTGAAGATGCTGTAGAAATTAAAAGAAAAATTGGAAGGATTTTAGAAAAAGCTTGTTTACCAACTACCACTGATGAAGAACGTAGAAAATTATTAAGTTTTGTTGTTTGTGGTGGGGGTCCAACTGGTGTTGAATTTGCTGCTGAATTATATGATTTATTAAATGAAGATTTATCAAAATCTTATCCTCATATTTTAAGACAAGAAGTTTCTGTTCATGTTATTCAATCAAGATCAAATATTTTAAATACTTATGATCAAAGAATCTCAGAATATGCAACTGAAAGATTTAGAAAAGAAACTATTGATGTTTTAACAAATTCAAGAGTTGTTAAAGTTTTACCAAATGAAGTTATTTTCAATCAAATTGATGAACAAACTGGTCAAAAAATTTTAAAATCTGTTCCATTTGGTTTATGTTTATGGTCAACTGGTGTTGCTCAAAACCCTTTGGCTAAAGAAGTTGTTCTTTCTTTACCAAATTCCCAAAGAAATAAAAGAGCCATTGAAACAGATGCTCACTTAAGAGTCATTGGTGCTCCTTTAGGTGATGTTTATGCAATTGGTGATTGTTCCACCATTAGAACAAATCTAGCTGATCATACGGTGGAATTTGTTAGAAAATATATTGTTGGTAGACATTTAAGAAATATTACATCAAATGAATTAATTACTGATGATGATATTAAACATTTAAAATTAAGTTATTCTGAAATTTTTGAATTAGGCACAGAAATTTCTAAAAGACATCCTCAAGCTTCAGAAGCATTAAATTTCTTAAATGAATTAGTACCAGTTTATGACTCTAAACATACCGGTCATTTAACTTTCAATCAAGTTGCTGCATTATTAAAAGATATTGATTCAAGAATTACTTCATTACCTGCAACTGCTCAAAGAGCTCATCAACAAGGTAAATATTTAGGTAAAAAATTATCTAAATTAGCAAGAGCTTCTGTTTCATTAACTGTTAATGATATTTTAAATGGTGATATTGATGCCACTGTTTATAAACCTTTTTGTTATAAACATCTTGGTTCTTTAGCTTATATTGGTAATAGTGCTGTTTTTGATTTACCTGGCTATTCTTTTGTTGGTGGATTGATTGCCATGTATTTATGGAGAGGTACTTATTTTGCTCAATCCGTTAGTATAAGAACAAGAATATTGTTGTTTTTAGATTGGTTTAAAAGAGGTTTATTTGGAAGAGATTTATTAAGTTTTTAAAATCTTTACAAATTTACTTAGATGAATAATGATTAGAAAGATAATATAAAATGATACAGAAATAGAAAGAATTAGATTGATATTTTTTGATGATGATTTCATAACTCGTAAAAAAAGAAAAATAAATAAAAAGAAAAAAAAAAAAAAATCTGTTTAGTTTTAATAATAGAAAGAAAAATATTTGACAAACCTGTCAATTGTAGTTGACAGAGGAAATTGAGACCATTATTAAAAATGATTTGGGTTGATTCCTTTTTATTTTTTTATTTATTTTTTTTTTTTTGTGCCACAGAATGATTATTATTATTTTTTTTACACAAAACCAAACCTGATATAAAATCACAAAGAAGTTCCCCCAAATAGATAAATTTATTTTCAAACAAGACATATCAATAAAATTAAAGCTCAGATGATGGGTAAACAATCAAGCACTGTTTTGAACTCAATTTCTTTGAATTCTTCAAGAGATAGAATGATTGAACTTTTTAATGATTTCAAGAAAATTAATTTGAATAATAAAGATAATGATGCTCATCAAAGAATTTTAACTGAAAACACTAAATCTAACCAGTTCAATACATCAAACGCAGCAGATTCTTCATTTGTTTCTTCTGGTTCATTAGAAGTTAAAGTTTCCAAAAAAGATTCTGAAGAATCAAGTCCAGTGGCTTTATATGTTGGCGATTTAGATGATGAAGTTACCGAAGATATTTTATTAAAGTTTTTCCAAAATTATAAAAGTTTGATTTCTGTTAAAGTTTGTTTAAAACCTGACTCAAAACCTTTAGGTTATGGTTATGTTAATTTTGGTAATGAAAATGATGCTAAATTAGCAATTGAACAATTGAATTATGTTAAACTTTTGAATAAAGAAATTAGAATTATGCCTGTTTTAAAAGGTAATTTGAAAAATAATTCAATGGGTACAAATGTTTTCATTTCAAATTTGAACGTTTCAAATATGACTTTAAGATCTTTATATGAAAGATTCAAATCATTTGGTGAAATTTTATCATGTAAATTGATTAAAAATAAAAATCAAGCTTTTATTTCATTTAAAGAATCTAAAATTGCTGAAGAATTTGTTAAAAATTTTAATAAAAAATTTATTGATGGTCATAAAATATTTGTTTCAATTCATATTCCTAAAAATCTTAGATCAAATAATTTGATTGGTTCCAATTATTCTCAAATTAATAGTTCAAATGAAACTTTATTACCAAATGATAAAATGAATTCAAATGTTTCATCATATCTTAGCACTGTTACCACAAGTTTGAATGATTCAATCAATTCTAATCAATCAAGCTTAGTTGAAACCGTTTTGACCACCACGAATGGATCTCCCTTAAAGTTACCAGTTGATTCATCAGAAATGTTTACTGAAATTTTTGTTAAAGGTTTACCATTAAATATCACTGAAGCTGAAATCTTGAATTTATTTAGTTCAAATGGGAAAATTGATAATGTTTTTAAACAACCAGTTGAAGAATATAAATCTTGTTGGGCAATTCTTAAGTTTGCAGATCATTATGGAGCAATTGCATCTATTAAATCATTTGATAAAACAATTTATCATGGTAAAAAGTTAACTGTTGCTAAATTTTTGAAGAAATCAAATCGTCAACAACAACAACAACAACAGCAGCAGCAGCAATTGCAAGAAGTACAACCTAAACCTAAAAAACTGGTAGAATCTGTTGTTAAAAATGAAAAACTTTCAACAAGTGATGATTTAATTCGTGGATTAAAGAACAAAAAACTTAAACAAAATGAATCTAAAACTTTTAAATTATTTCTTTATAATTTACCACCAACTTGCACCGAGGAGTTTTTCATCAATTTTATTAAATATTATAAATTAAATGGTAAAGTTTTGAACTTCAATATCAATCAAAAATTTAACTTTATTGAATTTGATAATCAGCTTGATGCTTCAATTATTGGGAAAAAATTAGATGGTGTGAATATTTGTGGTTATAACATTCAAACCAGTTTGATTAGTTTAGATGATTTCAAATATGAGAATAATTTAAGATCTTATTCAGTGAAATATATTCCACAACAACGATTACCTTCCACTTTATACCCAAGGACAACTACTCAATACAACACTGGCTCTGCTTTTAGTAGTGGATTTAAACATCCTTCAATCAATCCAACCAACCTGCAGTTTTTTCACAATAAGCTGATAGTTCCATCAATGACCAACGGCGATGGTAATGATGAACTACAAGGAGGGTTTCCAATGATGCCAGGTTATCAAAATGGATATGAACAACAACAACAACAACAACAAAATGATACAATCTTGAGTCATAACCATCATCATCAACAACAACTGCAACTTCGTACTGTTAGTACACTTTCTGAAATACCTTTTAATATTGAAGCTGGTGAAAAGACAATTGATAAATTAGAGCAGATTTCTTTGAGATTTATAGATTTTTTAAAATACCCATCTGCAACAAGACATCGCAACTTAAGAAGAATTATTCAATTTTTAATTGACACTTACTGGTACAATGATTTAAATGAAATTGGGAAATTCATTGAATTAGTTGAATCTAAAAC
>JAJLVW010000080.1:11805-24182 GCA_030570535.1 Starmera pachycereana
TTTTTTTTTTTTTTTTTTTTTTTTTTTTTTTTTTTTTTTTTAGTTTATACTACATAATATTTTTTAAACACTTCTTTCAAGAAGACTGCAGTAGAGTAATAGGTGTATATTATTCATTTATTAAAAAAGTCAAAAACACATTAAGACATGATTAATGAATTAGAAGGGAAGAAGAAAAAAAAAAGGGGGAGGGGGGAAATATCCATTGGTATAACGCGCAATCAAAATGGATAACAAAAGATTGGGAAGTTTATTATATAATACAAGACGAGCTTAATTTGATTCAAGCCAATTCGACATAATTAGCAGGGAAAATACCTTCTCTTCCGTTACATTTACCTGTCCACCAATCATTAGTAGAATCTGATTTTTTCAAAATTGAAATAACATCACCTTTCTTAAAAGGCAAATCACCAGACTGTTCACCTGCAAAGGAGTACAATGCAATAGCCTTTGGGAATTTCTCTGAGTGAGGTTGAGAGGAAGGAGTTGGAGGGGCATTGTTTCTTCTTGTGTTGTTTGAACTTGAAATATGAGTTCTACTGAAACGAGAGTTCAAATCATCAGCATCATCTCTGTTGTTTCTTTTGTTTCTGTTATCATAAATATCATCTTCCCATGAAGAAGTTTGATGATTTCTTGAGGATGAATTTCTATTGAATCTTGAAGATGATGATCTATAATAATCGTCATCTGATTCATCTTCTGATTGTGAGTCGGAATGATAATTTCCTGATCTTCTAGAATAAGAGCTGGCACGGTTATATGATCTTCTATCACTTGATTCACTGGTGTTATCTGAGTTGAAATCTGGGATATCATCGTAATACTGATCATCATCAAAATCATCATCGTCTTCATCTGAATAATTTCTTCTGTGTCTTCTTCTTCTAAAGACTCTAGAGTTAAGGACTCTAAACAAAGGTTCACAAGCAGGTGGAGCATCAACTCTTCCACTTAAAATCTGTTTAGCTTTACAGTTGTTCCCATAAAACTTTCTGTTGGCTTCTCTTCTTTCAATAATAGCTGAACCTTCAACAGAAACACCTGCAAATAAACCTTTTGTTTTGGAATAGGCAAAGATTGCAGCTGCTGATTTCAATGAAGCAGTACCACCAGCTTCTGCGTTTCTACCTAATGGGCCAGCAGCAACGGAAATGTTCCCACCAAGAGTGATTGAACCGGCTTGAGCAAAAGATTCCACAGCTTCTCTAGTGTTCAAAATAAACACAAAATCGGTCAATTCAATACCAACTTGACCACCGGCACCAGCACCAGCAGTAACAATGGCAGAAGGAGGTGACCATGATCCATCCGGCAATCTTGCAACGATAACACCTGAACCTGCTCTTCCACTGAACAGAAACCCAGCTTTCAACACAGTGATAATGGCAAGACCTTTGGCGTTCTGTAAGATCTCTGGAGGGATGACTTGGTCTACACCAAGCATCTGGTTTGGTTTAACGAAACTTGCTAGCACTTTTGCAGCTTTTCTTAGTAAAAAAAAAAAAAAAAGAAAAAAAAAAAGGTTAGTTTTAATTCTATAATACAAAGACACATGATAGCTTACTTTGTCTCGCTCTTCAAGCTGCGAGGCACTGGATTGTTGATTCCCATTTTGTGTGCGTGTTTCTGTTTTTTTTTTTTTTTTGTTGGTGTGTTGATATTGGAATTTTTTGTTGAAATAAATTTCCGTCTCCTTTTAATTTTATTGAAAAATTCATGAAAATTTATTGTACATGAGAATTTTTTAAAAATTTGTTTTATTTGGGAAAATTCATTTCAAGATTGTCTGGAAAAAGAAGTTTTGAAGAGTTTTGAAATGGATCCAGTGGACAAGACATTGGATTATTTGTACTATTGGGCGAAAAAAGCAGAAAAAACGGCTGATTCTGTGGTGAACAGTGTGGCAAATGGTGTTAGTGCAGTTCAAACAGAAGTGATGAACAGAGTTGGAAGCTTGATTCCTAGTAGAAGCTCAGGAGATGTGAATTATCAAGATTATGGACCTGGTGGATTAGGAATTGGTGCTGCTGGTGGGAAATTGAAGCTTGGTGTCTCTGCAGTGGCAGTTTTAGGTTTATCTTATTTGACATATAACTATACCCTCAAGCCTGAAGCAGTGAAGAGAAGAGCACATCGACTTAGTAATGGTGCTAGAGATGAAGTGGTTTTAATTGTTGGCTCGGTGTCAGAACCAGTGACAAGATCAATAGCCATCGATTTAGAGAATCGTGGATTTATCGTTTATATCACACATCATGGAACTAATAATGTTAAAGAACATGATTTCTTCAACAGTGCGTCTCATCCAGATATCAAGTCGTTAGTTGTCTCCAATGAACTAGGACCCTCTGATTTCAATAAAGAACAATTGCAGAAATTTAATGAGATTTTAAGCTCAGAACATATTCCATTTCCTGGAGCTAAACCAAACAATTTGAGTTTAAAAGGGATTATAATCATACCAGATTTTTATTTCACTAGAGGGAAACTTCATTCTATATCTGAAAACACTTGGATTTACAATTTATCCAATAAACTGTTCACTCCATTGAATTTATTAATAAATGGATTAATAGAGCTTTGTGTCAAATTTGATTCAAATCTGATCTTCATTACACCAATAACGAAAGCTTCTTTAAAACTCCCGTATCATTCAATTGAAAACCTAACTATAAATTTTTTAAATGAATTAAGTACCAATTTAGCAAATGATTATAAAGAGTTAAATATAACTAATTTGAAACTTGGTTTAATTAAATTCAGTTCTAACCGTTCAAATAAATTGTTTGCGAGATATGCTCAGCCAATTAGAGGTTTATACCATAAAGTTTTTGATTTATTGAGCAATAATAAGAAAAATAATAACATTGTTGTTTATTATGGATTTGGTGCAAGATTTTTAAATTTTTTTGGTAAATTGATACCAAAATGGTTGATTCGTTTGTATTACAATTGATAACTTTTCTTTTTTTTTGTTTTTTTTTTTGTTTTTTTGTTTTTAGTACATAATGAATATTCATCATTCTAGCAATCTTAATTTCATTGATATATACAATTTGGTTTTTATCTATAATTGACTTGCTAAAGAAGATAATTGTTTCAAAACAGCAGATTTAGCAGTACCTCCAGTAGCAGTTCTTCTTTCAACAGAAGCTTCAAAATCAAAAACATCCATAACATCCTCACCAAATCTTGAATCAATTTTTTGAAATTGTTCTAAAGTTAATTTATCAATGCCTGATAATTTTAAATCTTCAGCAGTTTTAACACATTCACCTGAGATATGATGTGTTTCTCTAAATGGAACACCTTTTCTAACTAAATAATCAGCTAAATCTGTGGCTAACATGTCCATGGTTAAAGCATTTGCCATTTGTTCTTTATTAATTGATAAAGTGGAAATAACACCAGTGGCAATTAAAATAGAATGTTCCACAGTGGTTAAAGAATCAAACAATGGTTCCTTATCTTCTTGCATATCCTTATTATAAGTTGATGGGATAGATTTGATTGACATCAAAAATCCAGCTAATGAACCGAAAACTCTACCAGATTTCCCTCTTAATAATTCCAAAGAATCTGGGTTTTTCTTTTGTGGCATTAATGATGATCCAGTTGAATAAGCATCTGCTAATTTAATGAAATTGAATTCACCAGTTGAATAAATAATCAAATCTTCACTAAATCTTGAAATATGATTCATAAATAATGTATTCCAAAACATTGTTTCCACAACAAAATCACGATCAGAGACTGCGGTTAATGAGTTACCAATGACACCATTAAAACCTAATTCTTCAGCTAAGAATTCTCTATCAATGCCGTAAGGATGACCAGCTAATGCACCAGCACCTAATGGAGAAACATTTAATCTTTTAATAACATCTTGTAATCTTTTATAATCTTCAGTAAAATATGTGGCATACATACTTAACCAATGAGACCAGCGAATAGGTTGAGCTCTTTGTAAATGAGTATAACCAGGCATTAAACAATCGATTTCATTTTCAGCTCTTTTAATAATAGTTTCAATTAAATTTTTCAAAAACCCACTTAATTTTTTTAATTCTTCACGAACAAAAATTCTCATATCAGTGGCAACTTGATCGTTTCTTGATCTTCCAGTATGGACTTTCCCTGCAATTCCACGACCAATAATTTCACCTAATCTTCTTTCATTTGCAGTATGAATATCTTCATCCCCTTCTTTTTCCACAAATTCACCATTTTCCCATTCTTTTTTAATGATCTCCAAACCTCTATGAATTTCACACAGTTCATCTTGTGTAAGCAAACCAATTTTATTTAAACCTTGTGTATAAACTTTGGTACCTTCTAAATCAGCAACGTACATTTTCTTATCATAAGGTAATGAAGCATTGTATAAGTTCATTAAAGGGTCTGTTTTCCCAGTGAATCTCCCACCCCAAAGTTTCAGTTCAGACATTTTATCTGTTTCTATCCAGCTAATCGATTGCAATGATCAATGAGTAAACATTTTTATCATGAAATTTGTTGACTCATGTAAAATTTGATGGGAGGTTTCGAGAGGGTAAATAAAATAAATTATAATAAATTATACAATGTATTGTAGGTTCATGTCTTATTGTTGTGGTTCTCTAGAGATGGATGGTAGAGCTGCAGGGAATTCAAGACTTCATTTCTTGAAACAATAACATAACTAACAGACTCAGTTCTGGTATAAACTGTTCTTACTGCTCGAATCTCGTCGGTCTGTAGTGGTTCTTAATGAAAAATCTCCATTGGGTATTTTAACTACACTTGGGTGTTCTTCAAATAGGATAAGTAGAAGCACAATACAATAAATCAAAGTTGGAATGGTTACTATATGATTCAGCAGCATCTTTAATCAATTTAAAGAGTGCCATGAATATGAATTGATGACATGAATGAAATCTGTGTTGACTAATTTCTTATTGAGCTGATTCACTCTTCTTTCACTGGATCAATAATATAATTCTTATATTCCAACTCAATAAAAATCCAATACAACTTTATCACTAAGCTGCAATGGAGTTGTAAATGTAAGTTGATCTATTGGTTTTAATCTGAAAAAAAAAAAAAAAAAAAAAAAATCTCTCTCTGTTTAAAAGAATCATGATTTGCTGCAGTCTAAAGCATATCTGAAATGATCATTTACTTTCCGTAACATTCGATATTGACAAACCTTCTGTATGTTTAACTATTTTGTTAATATTTATTTCTTCTGCTAAATTTTGTACAGCAGCAAATTTCTTACTGTATAAAGCTTACAGTTGTTCATAATAATTTTCATGGTACTTTCTCATTAGCTGGCACCTTAATTTCTTTCTTTTTTGTTTGAATCAAACTCCTGTTGACATTCAATCAATATATATATATAAATTATGTTTGGTGCTGTAATTTTTTTTCGTTAACGATAAGCTTTTTTTACCTATTTGGGATGTTTTAACAGCATTTTCTGATAAGAATTTCGCTTTTAGGAAGTTCTTGCGAGATTCTACACTTATAAATTAAAATATTATAACAGTAGAGCAAAAATCAAATATTAACAAAGAACTATATTCAAATGACTGTCAAATCACTGTGTTTAAACTTTAACTTATTTAAATATATAAATAAGAAAAAATTTGGGAAACAATCATTGTTTTTCATCAACAACAACGTTTTCTGTTTCTTGATTCAAACTAGTTTCTTCACCTTGATCAATAGCCACTTTCATTTTTGTTGTAGCTGCTTCAGTAGCTGAAAAGACTTTATGCTCTCTAAAATTATGATATAATTCAATAAAAGAACCATAATTCTCATATAATGGGTAAATAATAATATAAATAGAAGCAGCTAAAAGACAAATTGCAATAATAATAACCCAACTTGCAAAATATTTCTTTGAGAATTTATAATCAGTACCATAGAAAGCACATGGAACAAGAATATAACCAACAAGAACCAAGAAAACATTCAAACCAAATGCAATCCAACTAGCTCTTTTCAATTCTTTATCATCTTGAACATCACCAACTTGCATATTTTCTATTTCTTCTTCATCAGCATCATCAGCTGGTTTAAAAGCATTGGCTAAACTACCAAAATCAAAATTTTGTGGTTTTAACCATGAAAATGCTGGAATTAAAATGATTGATAAACCAGCAGTAACAAAATTTCCAACAATTGTAGCTTCTGGTGTTAATAAAGTATCTTTATCAACAGTTTTAGTTGCTGATAAAGTTTTAGCTGCTGCAATCCAACATGCAATACCACCTAAAGTTGATAAAGGAGCTCCATATAAGATACCATAATCTGAAGTTTTTGAATAAAATAAAGAATAAGTTAAAATAGCAGCAGCTGGTAATAAAATGATACCATAAAAGGTAATTAACCAACCAACAGTAACACCAATATAATTGAAAACAACAGAGATTGCACCAACAAAAATACCAAATATAAAAGTTGTTGAATGGGCAAATCTAACCAACTGTTTACCAGAAGCATTTGGATTGATATAACCTCTATAAATATCATAAGTGAAGATGGAACTAAATGCAATTAATTCAGCACTTAATGCTGAAGTAACAGACATGAACAACATTAAGACACCAGCAGCAGCACCAGATTTACCTAACAAAGCACCCATCGAATAAATTAAAGGTGCACCAGCAGAAGCTTGAGCAGAAGTTAAAGGTTCTGGATATGTGAAGAATTCAGGTGTTAACATTAAAGCTCTAGCAGATAAACCTAAAATACCTAAACTCCAAGGAACAACCATCCAAGCAGCTCCACCAAATATATAACCATGGAATAAAGACTTGTGGTCTCCTGCAAGAGCTTTTTGTCCATATGAAGGATCTCCAAACACATTAGAAAACCCACCAATACAAACAGACCAAGTTGACATGAACATTTTCTTAGATTTGAAAGATAAAAAGGAGGTCCCCACTGTAGAAGGGTATTTCTCTTCAGAGAGCAAGATCATATCATATAATTTCCCAGGAGATCCAATAACATCAGAAGTACATAACAATCTGAAGAAAACAGTCAATAAAATAACGTAGATGATGACTGTATGAATCCAATCACTAAGGAAAGTTGCCTTTAAACCTCCAAACATTGTATAGACACAAACAAACACAGGGATCAAGAAGTTGGCAGCCACAATATGGATCCCTGTTGCAGCATGGAACCCTTGAGAAGCACCTAATAATAAACAAGATGCAATCATGATATTTGTAGCCCCAATATAGAATAAATAGACGAAATGAGACCATTTGTTGAATCTAGCCTTAATAATCTCAGCAATTGTATGAGCACCAGGAGCAATTCTCTTGATTTCAATAGCTAATTGAGTAAATGCAGTAACATGAAGCATACCTCCCATACTATAAAAATAACCACCAGAAATCCCATAGTTATAACCCCATAAACTTGAAGTTAATAACGTACCTGGCCAAACCCAACTTGAAACAACAGCAGATGAAATCAATCCACTAGAAACATCTCTAGAGGCAGTAGTGAATCTTTCAGAGTTTTGGATCTGGTTCATATAACGAGCTAAAGTATATGATATAGCAACCATAATAGCTGCAAATGCAGCACCTAGAACTAGGATGTAACAATACCCATAAGCTTGGGAAAGAATGTATTCTGTTGACATGAGGTGTGACAAGAAGACCAAGAGAGTTGTGCTATTGTGTAGCCTGTTTATACATACATAACTCTTGAGTATAATTCTATAATAGAAACATAGTGGTATTTATACAGATCTTATCTATAAGTATAATAAGAAGCTCGATAAAGATAATCGTCTAGACTTTACGACTCGTCACTCTACAGATCTTATTAAAAGAGATACTTTAGTGGCCAGTATTAGAGGTGGGTGGGGTGAAAACTATGGACATTGGACTGGAAAAACTGGGAAGAAGAAGCAGAGTTGATGCACACAAAACTGCTGGCAGAGCTTGTCGCGGTTTCCCTTTTTGTGCAGCGTGTTGTCTATTTATGGTAACCACTGTCCAGTGTCCAAATTCAAAATTTCAAAATTCACATTACTAGTACTCTTACTACTGAGTTTCTTGATCATGATCATCTGGAGTCTTACTATCTAGCTGTAATTCGTGAGATGAAGTCACAAGTTTAGCTGTTTTATATTGAACTATAAGAGTAAATGGGAAATATCTATATTAGATTAAATGAAGAGAAAGAGACAGATAAGCTCAACCTTATGTATATTACATTGCAATTCTTTAATTTTATACTTACGATTGATACTAGTGATCAAAATGATGCCACAATATCTACCTGTTATATCAGGATTCAGTTCATGTACTCTTTCGTCTCACTTATTAATTGAAAAATAAAAAAATAAAAAAATAAAAAAATAAAAAAACTCATAATTTGATCTTTACCTCCATTATAACAACTTTTATCTTTAAAAATATCTATATATTCTAAAACTGTTTTCTCCTTTCCCTCCATGCCCACCTGATTACCTTTCACATGTGTAAATAAAAGAGTGTTGATTAACATCTGCATCTTTATTCTCTTTTGATCCAATTAAAAACAAGATTTCTAACTGTTTCATGAAAATAAATTCCAATCATGGAAATATTCTGCTTCATAAATAAAAATACTGATTCTTTAAGAACAAATGAAACCAATTCTAGATATTTCTCATAATTATAAGAATCTGATAAAAATCTTGAAAAAAAAAAAATATTTTCAAATTTACCTTGAAGTTATTATCATTAAAATTTTACGTTTAAAATCAATTTTGCAAAGAATCCATATATAGTAATGAAATAATCAATTATAGTTTATAAATCAGATAATATTAGTAGTCAATTTATAATAATCTTTTTTTTTGATATTAAAACTTTCTGTATTATCTATTGGATGAACTAATTCTTATAAATCTGGAATTTTTCTTTTATCAATTCAAAAAATCAACTCTTGTTATTAATTTGAAATTAACTCCAACATCCTTTAAATATAGTTCAAACTTGAATTTTTCAATTAAAGATTGTTCATATTCTTTTATAATATTTTTTTTTTTTTCTTCAATACCATGTATTCAACTTTTTTTATATACACTGCTTCAGCAATCAGCAATCAGCAGCAGCAGCATTACCAAAAGCTGTAAGCGCTCAATGTAGTACAGCCAGTGTTGATGATTGAAGCAGTTATATTTAATTGTCATCTACAACGTCATATTAAATTGTTTTTAGCTTAACAAAAACATAGAATATAAAAATATAGTTGAACAAATATCACTTGCCACAAAATTTCATACTGCAAGCCACAATATAGCACTAATAATATATAACTATTACTTATAAACTATAATTATTTAACGACGCAAAGTTCTTATAAATATATGTCGCATCCCATATGGGACAATTTTTTTTTCGTCAGTAATAAATAAATCAAATGGCAATTGTTGATTACTGTAGAGAATATGCTTTTGTTGCAGTCCTAAAAAGATGTTAGTTCCCTGGGAGAATTTCTAATATCCACGATTCCACCACTAATTTTTTTTTTTTTTTTTTTGTAAGATAACTTATATTAAGGAAGAACTAATTACTAACTATGTACACTTCTTCGGTCCATTTTTCAGTTATTATAACCAGGAAACTCCCTTTTTTTTCAATTTGATAAAAATAAAAAAAAAACAAAAAAAAACAAAAAAACAAAAAAATTCCCACGCCGGGAGTCGAACCCGGGTCTGCCCGGTGAAAGCGGACCATGATAGCCGTTACACTACGTAGGATGATTTTGTTAAAACTAAAAACTGGCCGTTTGCCGATATCTGATACTATACTGATTATATAAGAAATGAGGTAATTATGTCTAATACTGCGGGTAACTATTTGAATGTTTCATGATAAGTACAGAACTTGAGCGTTGTTTTCTTATTACAAAATGAAAATTAATTCATAATTTTTTTTTTGTGTAGTGGTCACGTGATGATAAGATAAGATATAAAGTTAACCAACAATAGCAACATCTTACAAAAAGTTATACAACTACGGGCTACCATAAAACGTTTACAATATTTTAATTATAATAGCAATTTTTATTAAGATTGTTCTCAAGTACATGTCCAAAAGCAGCCCTAAAGAGATGTAAAGATTTATCAAATATAAAATCAACATCATGTTCAAACAATTCACCGGCTCTTTCAACCCCAATCAGATGTCATGAGGGTCTTATAATCAACTGCAGGATTTGGATGGAGAGCAAAAAAATAATTGAATCTGAATGATTTAAAAAAGATTTAAAAACTAATCAACATTGTAGAAAAGTGCTTTAATTCTTTTGTATTTGAGAGATTATTGTACGTAGTTACACTTAAGATTATTTGATGACAAAATTGTACAGTGAAGACAATCATTATATGGTACAATAATACTATCTTCAGCTCAATTGACAGTTGTAAACTAGTACTTTATTTTTATTTTGGGTAGAAAAGACTTTTTTAAAAAAAAAGGGTACATGAGAAATAAACAAATAAATGAAAAATTTGATGTTTGGATATGATGTATATGAAACAAAATATGATAAATAATGATATTGTTTAAAATTCATGGTTTACATCTACCAGAAAAACGTGGATATAGAGAACAATCTCTAACAGTGAATCTGTCACATAACCAAGCTAAGATACGTTCAGTACCAATACCATAACCACCATGAGGAGAAGTACCATATTTACGTAAATCAGTGAACCAATAATAGGAGCTCAAATCTTTAATACCTTCACGTTTAAACCCAGCTAACAATTCATCTAAACCTTCAGAACGCATAGACCCACCAGTGATTTCACCAACGGTTGGCATTAAGACATCAACTGATTCGGTGACTCTTTCATCATCAGCACAACGTTTCATGTAAAAAGATTTAATTTCTGCTGGGAATCTAGTTAATAAGATTGGAACTCCAATAGTATCTGTCATTTTTCTTTCAGCAGCTTCAGCGATATCATCACCAAATTTATGAGGTTCACCATCTTCATTTAAGATACCATGTTCGTTCAACCATTCAATAGCATCTTTATATTCTAATCTCATGAATGGATAAGCTGGTGGAACAAAATTTGGGTTTAATTGTTTAACTAGAGGACCTGCAACTGGATCTTCTAAAACGTATTGAACAGTTTTAACAATCAATTTTTCAATATGATTTAATAAATCTTCAAAAGTTAAGAAAACCAATTCAGCTTCAATATGAGTATATTCACTTAAATGACGACGAGTATGAGATTTTTCAGCTCTAAAGGATTCTTGAATACAATAAACATCACCTAAAGCTGGTAAACAAGTTTCCAAATATAATTGAGAAGACTGTGTTAAAAATGCTTCTTCTCCATAATAATCTAATTTAAATAAAGTGGAACCACCTTCAACTTGAGTTTGAACCATACAAGGAGGAGTAACTTCAGTGACATTTTCTTCAATATAATATCTACGAACAGCTTTTAATAAAGCAGCACGGACTTTCATCACAGCACTTAAAGTTTCACCACGTAAGGTTAAATGACGTTGGTCTAATAATAAAGAAGGATCAGCACCTTCAGCAATTTTATTAGTGAAAGCATCATCACCACTTGGAGCCAAACCAATGATTTCATAATAGTCGACAATTAATTCGACACCACCTGGAGCTTGTTTACCTTCAGGGACTTTTTGCACAGTACCAAACAAAGTGACTGTTGTTTCAATAGTTAGATTTTGGGTTTGATAAGCATTGGCTAAATCACCGTTTAGCACAGCTTGTAAAAACCCTGTACCGTCTCTCAAAACAATGAAGGCTAAACCTTTTTGAGATCTGAAACGATGGATCCAACCACTAACTTTGATTCTTTCACCAACTTTCAAACTGTTGATTTTACATTTAATAGCAGTTGGTAATGATGGATCTTGTTCGATTTTAATTTTTAAAGCTTCTAATTTTTTAGCAGCATCTTCAGCTTCTCTGTCAGCTTTAGCAGCATCCGCTAGTTTCTGTTTTTCAGCTTTTTTCTTCAAACCTTCAGCACCTTTCTTAGCTTTTTTCAAAGCAGAAGCTGAGATTTCAACATAGCTTTCGACACCAGTTTCTTCATCTTTTTTGAAAACAAATAGTTTAGTAGCAGCATCTCCCTGGACGTACAAAGCGTATGCTGGTGTTTTGTATGGTGCTTCCTCTGTTCCTGTTGAGCTCACAGCATCGACTCCGGTCGCTTCGTTGATATAAAAACTCATTCTTCTCTTGTTTATTGTTTATTTATTAACAAAAAAATTGCCCAAATTTTGAGATTTTGGTGAGTCTTTTGATGAAAATTTAGATATTTGATGTATTACCCTACCTGATGCTTTGTGGTTTTAATCACAAAATTC
>JAJLVW010000080.1:24282-54845 GCA_030570535.1 Starmera pachycereana
CTATCGTCGAAGGAAAAAAAAAAAATTCAAAAATTCAAAATCAATTTCGTCTCCATTAAGAAATATCACCCAACAGAATGAGCTTAGACGCTGCGTTTGCTGCTTTGAGTATTGCTCCAGCTGCTTCAGAGTCTCCAGTTGCCATCAAATCCCTTGTTTTCAAGCCAAAAACAGCCAAAACTGCTGTTCCGATCCCAATTGTATTGATCGCTCTTCAATCTACAAACACTCCTTCTGGGATCGTTGCTTCTACTGTCAATGCTAAAGAACCAAGATTGGCTAAAGACGATTTGGTGCAAGAGTTTTTCAACATTTCTGCTAAAGAATTTTCTCCAGCTGCTATTCTTGCTGATAATGCTGGTAAAATCAAAATTGTTATTGATTCACAAATCACTCCTTCTCATGTCTATCAAATCACCACTGAATCCTCAACTTTCAACATCAAAGGTTCTGATTTACTAAACCATCTGGAATCCACTAAAATTGACTTATTCACCGTTGATTTCTCAATTATCCCAGAACCTGTTGCCAAAAAACCAACAGCTCCAACTCCAGCCGCTAAAAAACCTTCTGCTGCTCAATTAGAAGATTCTAAACTAATTGGTGTCACCGTTGACAAATTTTTGGACTTCCCAGGTTGGTATCAACAAATCTTAACTAAAGGTGAAATGTTAGAATACTACGATGTTTCTGGTTGTTATATCATGAGACCAGCCTCTTATGCAGTTTGGGAATTTATCCAACAATGGTTTGATTCAAGAATTAAGAAAATGGGTGTTAAAAACGCTTATTTCCCAATGTTTGTTTCTTCAAAAGTCTTAGATAAAGAAAAAGATCATATTGAAGGTTTTGCTCCAGAAGTCGCTTGGGTCACCAAAGCTGGTTCTTCAGATTTAGAAGAACCAATTGCTATTAGACCAACTTCTGAAACTGTTATGTACCCTTACTATTCTAAATGGATCCAATCTCATAGAGATTTACCATTGAAATTGAATCAATGGAATTCTGTTGTTAGATGGGAATTCAAACATCCTCAACCTTTCTTAAGAACTAGAGAATTCTTATGGCAAGAAGGTCATACTGCTCATTTAACTTATGAAGAAGCTAATGAAGAAGTTTTACAAATCTTGGATTTATATGCTGGTGTTTATGAAGAATTATTAGCTGTTCCTGTTGTTAAAGGTAAAAAAACTGAAAAGGAGAAATTTGCTGGTGGATTATTTACCACTACTGTGGAAGGTTATATTCCAGCTACTGGTCGTGGTATTCAAGGTGCTACTTCTCATTGTTTAGGCCAAAACTTCTCTAAAATGTTCAACATTAGTGTTGAAAATCCAGAAGGTGCTGATAAACCAAAATTACATGCATGGCAAAACTCTTGGGGTTTATCCACTCGTGTCATTGGTGTTATGGTTATGGTTCATTCTGACAACAAAGGTTTAGTTATTCCACCAAGAGTCGCTCAAACTCAAGCCGTTGTTATCCCAGTTGGCATTACTGCTAAAACTTCAAAAGATCAAGAAAATGCTATTTATGATGGGGCTAAAAAAATTGAAAATATCTTATTACAAAATGATATTAGAGCTGTTTCTGATTTTAGAACTAATTATTCTCCAGGTTGGAAATTTTCTGATTGGGAATTAAAAGGTACTCCAATTCGTCTTGAATTTGGTCCAAAAGATTTAGAGAAAAATCAAGTTACTGTTGTTAGACGTAATGACTCCCAAAAATTTATTGTTTCAATTGATGAATTAGGAACAAAAATTCCAGAAATTTTAGATAATTTCCATAATGATTTATATGCAAAGGCAAAAGAATCCTTTGATTCTCATAGAATTTTAGTTGAAAAATGGGAAGATTTTGTTCCAGCTTTAAATTCTAAAAACGTTATTTTGGCTCCATGGTGTGGTGTTGAAGAATGTGAAGAAGATATTAAAGAATCATCTGCAAAGAAAAATGATGGTACTGAAGAAGAACAAGATGAAAAAGCTCCAAGTATGGGTGCTAAATCTTTATGTATTCCATTTGATCAACCAGAACTAAAACCACAACAAACTTGTGTCAGATGTTCAAAACCAGCTGTTAATTACACCATGTTTGGTCGTAGTTATTAGTTTAGAGTGTGATTTTTATAAATATTTCCTTTTGCATATAAAATACAGTAGCAACACCAAGAAGAACTATAAAATAAACTAAGTAGTTTTCTATGTATTATAAATAAATTCTTGTTTTAATTTCCATCCTTGTCTTTCCCTGTCCCAGTTACAAATCCCTTTTAAAATTGATCTAATAAAAGTAAGATCTTTACGTTCTTTAATACTAATATTTAAATCATCAATAATGTCACTTGATTTAGCAAAAAAATCCGTTTTTTTACTCAAATAATCTTTAATCTGTTGTACAATTTTAAAATTCTGTTCCGAATTCTCATCATTATCACTAGTGATTTTTTCCTTTTGTTTTTTCAAGTTTGATAAAATATTTAATGATGATGATTGATTTTTATTGAGTTTATTTTTAATATTCAAACCTTTTTTCTGTGATAATTTACCAGCAGCTCCAAATTTACCAGTGAAAGTTGGTATCCCTAAACCTGATTTCTTAACTTGTTTTTTACTTTCTTTTAGTTTATTTAATGCTTTCATTGCTGCATTTCTAGCTTCTTTATCCAATAAATCCTCACTAGGTTTAGAATGACTTGAAATAATATCATCATGTTTCATAGGTTTTTTGAATAATCCACTCATTAATCTATCACCTTCATCTGTTGGATGTTCTTCTTCTTTAAAAACTTCAAGTTTTGAAACACCTTGAATATTTGATAAATTATTCAAATCATCATGTCCTTTGTTATTTTTAGACTTAATTTTTAATAGATCATTTGAATTATCATCAAAATCATTTAAAGTAAATAAATCATGTAATTCATTATTTTTGAAATAACGTTTTTGATTTGGATCTTTTAAAATCTTATCAGTCAATAATTGTTTGAAAATTTGACGATGATAGATTTTTTCCTCAATAGAACCTCCAATAATCAATCTATAAATCAAAACATCTTTTTTCTGTCCTAATCTCCATGCTCTTTCTCTTGCTTGTAAATCTGTAGATGGATTCCAATCAGGATCAAATATAATGACTCTATCTGCACCTGTTAAATTAACACCCAATCCACCAACTTTTGTGGTTAATAAAAATAAATCATAAGGTTCATTATTAAATTTATAGATCATATCTTGTCTTTTACCGATATCTGTTGTTCCACTCATTTGTAAATAGTTGAGATTTGGGAAAGTATTATCAATAAATTTCTCTAATATGGTCATCATTTGTCTAGTTTGTGTAAATAAAAGAATTTTATGATTTTCTTGTTTCCATGTTGTTAAAATTGATCTTAAAACTTGTAATTTCCCTGATCTAATAGGATCACCATAGTTGATATCATTAGATCTGAATTTTATATCTGTTAAATCTGGATGGTTACATATTTTCCTCAAAGTGTCAATTGCTCCAAGGTAAGAGTTGACTTTAAACTCTAAAGTGTTCAAATATTCCAAGTACTTATCTTTTTGATATTTTGTTAATCTACACATCAACACATATTCATGTTTTGAAGGTAAATCTCTTGCAACGTCAGCTTTAACTCTTCTTAATAGAAAAGGCTGGATCAATTCTTTCAATAACACAGCTTTTTGGTAACCAATCTTAACATCCAAATTGCTAGCATTAGCATAACCACCAATTTTAATAGGTTGTTCAAATTCATCTTGGAAAATTGGTAAAGTACCTAATCTCCCTGGATAAATGAAATCAAATAATGACCATAATTCAATCAAATTGTTTTGTATTGGAGTACCTGATAAAATAATTCTGTTATATGTTTTCAATCTTTTAGCCAGAATTGTGACATTTGAATTTGGATTTTTAATTTTATGACCTTCATCTAATACAACATACCCCCATTTAACGTTTAATAAATAATCTTCATAAATCTTTAAACCAACATAACTAGTTATAACAACATGACCTTTAGAGAAGATGGTGTTTAAAATCTGTTCAACATTTGACTTGGAAGACAGTTCTTTAAATTTTTCATTATTAACATCAAATTCATCATCATCTAAATTTCTATCCAACAATTCATCAAGTTTATCCTCGTTTTTGACAGTTGAGCTTGACATACCTGACCCAATTGAGTGCAGTAGAATGGTTCTAAATGGAGGCCACCACGTATGAAATTCATTAACCCATTGAGTCATCACCGTAGTGGGACATACTATTAAAATAGGGTTATTATTTAATTTATTTGAATAGTGTAAACCTGCTAAAAAAGATATTATTTGTATGGTTTTACCTAGACCCATTTCATCACTTATGATTCCACCATGCTTTTGAGAATAAAGTTCATATAACCATTGAACCCCAGTTTTTTGATAGTCAAATAAAGAAGGATAAATATCCCCAGGGATTTTGAAATCATTATCTAGTACAGCATCTGGTAGACTAGGATGTTTTTTAAACCATTCAGGTTTATCTGGCTCAGTGTCATCTTTTTTCAAGTCTGTTCTCACTTGTTGCCTTCTATGGCACCAAGTATACAATCGATCTTGATAGAATTGCTCAATACCATCATCTGTATTTCTTATATCATCTTCTGTCAATAATTTTCTTCTTTTGGATTTGGTATATTCTTCTTCCATTTTCAGTTCAGTATCACCGTCATTCTTAAACCCAGGAATCCTCAAATTCTGATGTGATGTCAATTCAACAACTTCATCATCATTTTGTTCAACTTTAAAATGAGAAGTATTACCAAAAGCTGTGATTTTACCAGTCCTTATCAAGAAATCTTTCTCAGACTCATTGGGAAGCCTTTCTGTGCTGTTGCTCAAAACATTTAAGCCAATACCTTGTGCTTGCAGTTGGTTCTTATTCAATCTCTCTTGAATATCAATGATATCTTGCTCTGTGGGTATCAATTGCTCTTTTTTAATCAACTGTATATGTTTTCTAATCTCTTCTTTCTGGGAAATCTTTGTTCTTGGATTCTCAAGACTATCATTCAGCTTCCTAAGCTCATTTTTGATTTTCGTAAGCTTATGTTGGGTTTTCTCTAATCTTTTCAAATCAGACTCTCTTTCTTTGATGATAATTTGTTGATTAGCATCGTTCTGGATCTGATTTTCAAGCGATGTTTGCTCCACTAGCTTGATTCCTAGCTGTTCTAGTTGATCAGATGGAACTGGAAGTTCTTCATTACCAAAATCACTCATTGCAGCTTTAGTGAATTTATAGATTTTAATGTCTACAATTTTTATTTTCTTTGATAATTTATTCAATATTTACATACATATGTAGAAAATGGTCCAGCTAGGATTGAGCAACGAAGAGGTCAGAAACGACTACAACCAGGAGTACTTACAGTACTACCAGAACGAGTATGCTGCTGCGATTGCTCAACTAATCAAAGACCACGAGGATGAAATGAGCTCGATGACCGATGTCGAGAAGATGAGAGTCTCTGCTAATCTCAGACACAGTATGGACAAGAACGGTGTTTATTTGTCATATGAAGAGTTTAAGGACACTCTTGAAATCTATGATGACACAATTTCTGGGGTTGATGATTATCTTATTAAAATCAGGGTTTATAAACCAAAAGCTGCTGGACCAGAAAATGCTGTTTATGTTAATTTCCATGGAGGTGGTTGGTTGATTGGGGATTTGGGTAGTGATGCCGCTCAATTATATTGGATGGCACATTTATCTGGTGTCACTATAATTGATGTTGATTATAGAATGGTCCCTGAATGGGAGTTCAAGGCTAATTTTTATGATTCTTATTCTGTTATTGCTTATTTGAAGACAGAAGAAGGCTCTAAAAAATATGGAATTGATTCTAATAAGATTGCTGTTGGTGGTAACTCAGCAGGAGGGAAGATTGCCTTATCTGTTGCTTTATTTGCAAGAGATTTTGGTAAGCCAATTAATTTAGTTTTAGCCAATGTACCAGTTGTTGAAGATTTCAGTAATGTTAAAACCACTGATGATTTGAGAGCAAATGAATCCGCAAAAAGGTACTTTGATGATCCAGCTTTGACTTTTGCAAGTATGGTGATGTTTGCTGATTATTGTAATAAAGCTGATGTTGAAGGTGGTAAAATCATCGATAAACATGGTTTATTTAAAAATGTACCAAATATTGATAAATATCACATGGATTTATTGGATAAATCTATTGATTTGAACAACTTGCCTCAGCATTTAATTTCAGTTGGTCATACTGATATTTTAAGAGATGGAGGTAAAGAATACGCTAAAAGATTAATTGATAATAATATCAATACAGAATTGAAGATTCAATATGGATTTGGGCATAATCATAACAAATTCACTAATAAATTTAAAACAAGTAAAGATTATTTGTATTTATTAGCTGATTATTTGAAAAGACTACAAAGAGGTGATTTTTGATTAATTATTAAATTAAGATACATATAGTATATATGATTTAAAAAAAAACAAACTATATAAATAGAAATAAGTGGTATAAAGTAGACCTAAGCCCATTTACCTAATAAAGCCATAATACCAGCACCAAACAAAGTACAAATGATAATGAAAGTTAATTTTGGTAAATCTTGCTTAATTGATTTGTTGAAAACAAAATCTCTTGCTAATAATTCAACTAAACCTGTGTACATCAAAATACCAGCAGAAATAGAGTCTAAGACACCACCCACAATGTTTGCGTTATAAGAACCTGACATATAAGTTGTTCTGACACCTAAACCAATAGCAATGGAAACTGGAGTAACTAAACCATAAGCAATACAACAAGCATAAGCCCAACCATAAGATAAATGTTTTGGCCATGGAATAGCACTTAATCTTGCACCAATACCTAAACCTTCAAAAGATTGATGGAAAACTAAAACAATGTATAAAGTTTTAAATTCATCACCAACAGCACCTAAATTCAAACCAATCATAACGGAATGGAAAATAACACCAAACTCCAAAACTAAAAATGCAGAGAATTGGGATCTAAAACTTGCTTCTTGAATAATTGTAGAAGAAACACTTAATGAATTAGCATCAAAATCTGTTTTTTCTTTTAAATCCATAACATCTTGTCCTTCAGTATCATTATTAACATGACCTGCATCAACTGGTTTATCCTCAACAATAGCTTTAATAATTAAATCTTGTTCCAAACAACAATCACGTTCAAGAATACCATATTTTCTGGTAACAATGACATCTGAAACAATATCAACTAAGAAGATGAACATGACACTAGTTAAAATAATGGCAGGACACCATGCATAATCTGCCCAATGACCGGTTGAACCAACACAAGATTGACCACCAATTGCACTGTAAGCTGGATCTAATAAGTGGATGAAAGCAGTAGCAACAATAACACCGGTACCAAAATATCTTGCAAATAAATAAACATATAAAGGCATCTTAATTCTTTTATAAGATCTTGATAACAATGGGAAGATTGTGCAAAAAGTTGATACAAATCCAATAACAAAGATGGAACTAATTCTAGCACCTAATGAACCATTGTATTCATTTTCACCAAAATAAACACCTTGTAAAACACAGACTTTCCAAGCATCATCAACATCAGGATCTGTAAGAGTAACTAAATCTGGGTTCCAAGCTGTAATATCAACCATTGTATCTTTATTGAATTCTAATATGATTTATTGAATTATGAACAAAAAGAATTGGTTGAGTTAAGTGAATTCATATGCTTTTATAGCTGTAAATCGACATAACTCCAACAGTTGAATAAAACTTAACCACCAAAGTGTTATAACCTTTACAGTAGTGAAAAAAAAAAAAAAAAAGCGTCAAAAAAATCCCACTTCTGCAGGGATTTTTGTGTGTTATGCAAGGTTTGAGATTGTAAAGATATCCCATTATTGCAGGGAAAAGAATGAATAAAAGTCATTTTAATATAACCTTCAAAGTTGAGGAGTTGAATATCACAACGGTTGTGCGTATTAATTTCGAAATCTCAGGGTTTAACATCAAAAGATCGTTTTGTGGATTGTGAATCTGAATTCTAAGAATTTTCAGACAATTACTTAATTATATGTTTCAAGATTGTTTCAGTAGGTAGTATATGAACTGAAATGAATCCTAGGTCAGGATATTGGAGAACAGAAGCTAGCTGAAAAACCCTCCATAGAAAAGCCAGATAGAGATAGAGATAGAGATGCAGATCAGTGAAATACCAAAAACCAAGTATTATTTCAATATAAATGATCTTGAATTTGATGATTACGATGAATCCGAAGATGAAGATTTCCAATTAGAAGATGAAATAAATACGTTAGAAGGAGAACTGAATTCAAGCAAAGATAGCAAAATTGGTGATTACAAACATGATAAACTTGATCATATTGTTGTTGCTAGTGTTTTCATCAGTGCCAGTATTGGGTTTGTTAGTGGATTTTTGATGTCCTATATTGTTATGAGATGAGTAGTGATGAGTTTTTACCAGTGTACAGTGGTACAGATATTTTATGAGCTGTGAAGTGTTACTTCTAGTGAGTTTTGACTCTTGAGTCTGAACATCCATCATACTTCGAAGTTCACACAGTTTGTAGTAAAAGTGTCAAACCTAACATCTATGATCTCCGTTTAAAAAACTTGTAATTAGTTTTGTAAGTACTTTAGTTGTAGCCTTGACTCATAGACTTCTACACCGACTCTCAGATTGCTCCAGTGGACACCGGAACCTACTCACTACAATTAACAACCAGTACTTAGACTCTTAAGTACTTACTACTTACAAGTTATAATAACTTGTTTGACAAATGTATGGATGTGGCAAATTGCAAATTTTACAAAAAAAGCGAGTAATTTTTCACCACAATTTTCAAAAAAAATTTTATTTGCAAAAGTGACACAACTGTCAACTGGAGTGACGAGTATGGACAAAAAAAAAAGAGTCTGTTAAAAGTTAAAACTTAGCCTGCTATCTACTATTTAGTGCTACAACTGCTGTTAATTGTTATCTGCTTGAGACTTGACGGAATTTGTAGATTTTTTTTCTTTCCAAACAGATTGAAAATCAAACCAATTGATGATATTTTTTTATTTGGAAATTTGGAATCGGGAATGTTTAATGAAGTGTGGTGGATTAACTCAAGAGTTTAGTTTAATATGTGCTTGCAGCTGCTTCAGCGGAAAAAATCACAAACAATGGCAGTAAAAATGCCACATTAATACACACATTGCACAATATCAACACTTTATTTAACTTTGGAAATTAAATTCAAGCTCTTTTATAATGAGATGGTATAAATAATGTGTGGAACGCACCTTTACAACTCTGCTCACAGACTAATATTCCATCCTATTACAGATCTAATCCTTCAAACTACACTAAGATGCAACCAGATTTACCTCAAGGAGCAGGTTATGCTATCATTATTGGTCTAGGTGTTTTTTTTGCAGTGTTGATGAACATCATCACTTGGATTCAAAATAGATACACAAAATATAATTCCAATAACGCAGATGAATTCACTACAGCCTCAAGAAACTTACCGTTTGGTTTGATCTGTTGTGGTATCTTATCCTCTTGGACTTGGAGTTTAACTTTATTACAATCTGCCACTCAATCTTATAATTTAGGTATCTGTGGTTCTTATTATTACGCTATTGGTGGGTTAGCACAAGTTTCGGTGTTTTCTATCATTGCTTCTCAAGTTAAGGCAAATGCTAATTTGGTAACAACTTTCCCTGAAATGGGTTACTTTAGATTTGGTACTAAAGGTCATTTAGCATTTTTATGGTGTGCTTTTGTCTGTAATTCAATTGTTTCAGCTTGTATTTTATTAGGTGGTTCGGCTGTGGTTCATGCTGTCTCAGGTGTTAATTATTATGCTTCAATCTGGTTAATTCCAGCTGTTTGTGCCATTTATGTGTTTTTAGGTGGGCTAAGAGCTACTTTTATTGCTGATGCTACTCATACTTTAATCTTATTAATATTTATCTTGATCTTTGCATTTGTTGTCTATACTAACTCTGTTATTGGATCACCAGGTGAAATGATTCGTTTATTAACTGAACTAGCTAAAGTTGAACCAATTGCTGATAATTATCATGGTTCTTATTTAACTTTCAGATCCAAAAACGGTGCTATTTTTGCTGTTCAATCAGTTATCACTGGTTTTGGTTTAGTTATTTGTGATCAATCTTATTGGAGTAGAGCTGTTGCTGCTGATTCCAAAAAAACTTCTTCAGCTTATTTTTTCGCTTCAATTGGTTGGTTTATAATTCCAACAACTATGGGTTTAACTTTAGGTCTTGGTGCTCGTGCTTTATCTTTATATGCTGATTTCCCATCTTTAAGTAGCTCTGAAGTTGGTTCTGGTTTAGCTGCTGTTGCCACTGCTCAATATATCTTAGGTAAAGCTGGTTCAGTTATGATTTTATTAATGGTTTTCTTATCAGTTACTTCTTCATTATCAGGTGAATTAATTGCTTCTTCCACTTTATTAGGTTATGATGTTTTCAAGAAATATTTCAAACCAGATGCAACACCAAAACAAGTTGTTAATGCTGCTAAAATTTCAGTTTTCATTTGGTCAATTTATGCTTCTGCTTTAGCCTCAATTTTCTACGCAATTGGTATTTCTATGGGTTGGTTATTCAATTTCTTAGGTGTTGCTACTGCAAGTGGTGTTTTCCCAATTGCTCTAAGTTTCTTATATAAAGATTTGAATGCAGCTGGTGCAATTGGTGGATCTATTGGAGGAATGATTTTAGCATTAGTTGTTTGGTTAGTTACATGTAAAGGTATTCAAGGTGAAATCAATGTTGATAATTTATCCACTTCTTGGGTCTCTTTTGCAGGAAATGCTGCTGCTATTGTCTTAGGAGGTGTTATTTCTTATGGTTGTTCAGTTATTAAACCAGCTAATTTTGATTTCAGTAAAACAAGAAATAGAACTATTTTAGCAGATGAAATAGAGTTGAAAAAAGCTGAAGAAGAATCATTTCACGAAATTGTTACTCAACAACAACACTTATCTGCTAAAAAAGAAGATTTTGAATTATCAAACCTTAATGAAGAAAATGAAGATTCAGAATCTTTTGAATCAGAAAATGATTTACCAGAAATTGATAATAATATTGATCTTACATTTTTGAATAGAGAGACTAAAAAGTATAAAATTCTTTCAAGTATTTTGTTGGCCATATTTTTGTTCATTATTCCGATCCCATTGAGTTGTGCTCCATATATTTTCTCCAAAGGTTTCTTAACAGGTATTGTTGTTATTATGTATATTTGGTTATTTTTCACATTTGGATTGGTTATAATTTACCCATTAGTTGAACAAAGAAAAGAAATAATTGGTCTATTCAAAGATGTGATACATGGAGTACATAAACATCCAACGCATCATGATGCTAGTCATCCAAATCATCATCAACATCATAATCCTGCTTCTTCAAGTGTGAAAAGTGGAAGTGTTTAATTCTATTTAATTTGATCTATAATTGTTTTTCTTAATCATAAAGTCTAGTTATTGTAGTTTTTATTAAGCAATTTTTTTTTAATTTATCAAGTTTCTGTTCTCAATTTACCTACAATACAATCTAGTATCACTAATTTTCAAATTTCTGTCCTAAAATTTTTGTATCATTTTCTTTTTCAAAAAGCTAGTTCAACATCTGTTCTAACTTCTAAGTATAAAATAGCTTACATTATTGTCTTTATACAACTTATCCCCTTTTTTTTTCCTTTTTAATTCTATATACTTTAACTATACAGAATTTCCAATTTCCAATTTTTTTTTTTTTTTTTGTAAGATAACTTATATTAAGGAAGAACTAATTATTAACTATGTACACTTTTTCGGTCCATTTTTCTGCTATAACTAGGAAGCCCCCTTTACTCTGCCTACTCTGCCAGGTCAAGGGAAATTTTGGAAAAAAAAAACAAACAAAAAATAATAACTTAACTTCAAATACAAATCAAGCCCAACGCGGGGCTCGAACCCGCAACCGTACGATTAAGAGTCGTATGCGCTACCGATTGCGCCAGCCAGGCAACTTTAAGTTTTTTTATTTTACCTGTTTAATTATATCTGTCAACAAAATTCCATGAAAAGCATAATTTAGGTAAGCGCTGACTAGCTTTTTATAAATTTATCTTGAAGTTCTAAACTCTAAAATAAAAAAAAAAGAAAAAGAAAATGTCTGCGACGTACAGATTTCATAATGCGAAGTGAATTATAGGATTAAGAATAAACAAAAATACAAACATTAAGAAGATTAAAAACCAACAAAACTAGAAAAAAAAAAAAAAAAAAAACTTGAAACAAAATGCAAATAAATATTAGTGAATTATTAGAAAATTTAAACTTGAACTTTCTTTTCAATTTGAGGAACTGACTCAACAGTAGATTTTCCCTCTTCATCTTCTCCATCTTCAAAACTTGAAGTGTTTTCAACTGGAACATTACTGATTGGGAAATTTTCACCAGTCTTTGAGTTATAAACAACAATACCATTTTCAAGGGCATTTTTTCTTTCATCTCTTTTGTAGAAATATAAAACTAGGAAAGTCCAAGCCGCTAAACAAAAAGCTGCAACAGCAGTCCAAGTATAACCTTTCAAATATCTTGGAGCTTCAACAGTTTTGAAAACCAAAACAGAGATCCAAGCAGAAAAAGTTTGAGCCATCATGTTCATAATGATCAAAGTGACAGCACGTTGTTGAGTATCTCTTCTGCAAATATCATTCATCCAACTGTATAAGACAGGAGCCATAGACCAACCAAAATATTGTAACATAAATGCAAACCATTTGGCCCTTTCTGGAACAAACCAAACGGCTAAAATAACATTACCAATGAAATTCCAAATTTGGGAAATGACAATAGCTTGCCATCTTGAATGTAATAAATCAGCATATAAACCAACCAAGATTAACCACAAGATACCTAAAGCTGGAGTAATAGCAGCAATTTGATTTAATCTTGAAACAGAAAATCTTTGTAAAGATTTCAACCATAATAAATAAGCACCTGAAGTACCATTGTTGTTATTCCAACAAAAGATATTCCAAATGGATAAGACATAAACTTGCCATGAAGTGGCGATTTTAATCCAAACTTTTTTATCAAAGAAATGTTTAGAATAATCAACTTTAGCAGTGTTATTATTTCTCATTCTTCTTCTTGCTAATCTAATTTCATCATCAGTCAAGAAAATTGAATAACAATCATCTGGAGTACCTGGTAACATATAAAATCCAATAATACCGACGGCAAAACTGATAACAGCATCTATAATAAACATCCATCTCCAACCAGATAAACCATTAACACCATCTAAAGAGGCATGCAATTTACCTTGTAATAAACCAGAAGTACAAACACCCAAGAATTGACCACAATAATAAAACAACGATCTTCTAACCATTTCATCATATTTGTAAAAAGAACCAAATAAGAACTGATAAGCTAAATAGGAAGGTGCTTCAAAAACACCAATGAAAAATCTCATGCATTTCAATTGAGAAACACTATTAACTTTATAAGCACCAACAGTAAAACAAGACCAGCCAAAATCTAATAATGGTAAGACATAAGACATTGGCATTCTATGTAATATGTACATGAATGGGATTTGAAAAATAATGGAACCAACAGTAAACATTGCTTGAACTTGAACCAAATCATTACCTTTAAAACCCAATTCTTCTTTCATACCAGAAACATAAGCGTTATTTAAATTAGTTTGATCCAAATATTTAGCCCAATAAGCCATCATTGAATAAAAAGTTAACAATATATCCAATTTTAAAATCAATTTTTTTTCAGCAGAAGTATCAGTTTCATTAAACCATTTATACCATTTATGTTTTGCTTTAGTTTTATCATTGATTCTATATTCATATTCATCAAAGAATTTCCACCAAGGTCTATCAGCTTCATCTCTGTATTCTAAATTTTTGGCTGGTTCGGCCAATTGTTCTTCTTCAGCTAATTTATCGGTGTAATATTCTTCTGGATAGTCTTCAACTTCTCTTCTAACTGGAATAAACCCCCATTTCAAACGTTTGAACGGTTCAGCTAGACCCAAACTGACCATCCTTTTTCTTTTTTTATAATTCGGAATATATTCAGTGTAGTGCGAGGTTATTTAGGAAAAGATCCATCAACTCTTTTATACTTCAAAAGCTTCAACAGAAACTTTACAATAGTTTGTTATTCAGAAATTTTGACGCATAACGCAGATTTTTGCATTTTTGTTAGAAGCCACAGTTTTTTTTTTTTTTTTTTCACTGTTGGACCTTGGTAATTGAAAAATCAGTTGCTAGATTTCTTACTAGTCGTCTTTCTTTTCATCTTCTTCTCTTCCAAAGTGATGGATGTGAAATCAGTCTGGTTGGGAGACCGCAGTTGGAAATCTATATAAGTCTATATATCTATGTAGTAAATAGTATCAAGGCTTTAAGCGTATGTACTATGTAATGTAATGGACCATGGTCCAAGTCTCAAGGACCATTAAGTGAAAAGGTGTCAGCATGATTTTAGGAAAAATTGTGTTAAACTGGAATTGTGGCTAACAAAAATGTTGCGAAGTGTGGTTGCAAAACCGTTTTTTTTTTTTTTTTTTTTTTGGAAATTATGTTACAACTTACATGTACAAGTAACAAGAGTAAAACAATTGTGTCAGAAGATCAAGAAATCTAGCATTGAAGTCCGGAATTTCTTGTTTTTAACAGGTTTTATTAATTGCTTTATTTCTGGTTTAAATGTTTGAACTTTGTGAAGTTGAGATTTGTAGAAATATTCATCATGAATGGCGACAAGTTGAAACAACCAATAAAACACCTAGAAAATCACATTAGCTGCTTATTTTGTGAGGAAGACAGAAAGCTGCATTTATAGACTTTACGCTTGTAAGTAACAGCATGTGATGTCAAGAAATAAAGTTGTAGCTACACTGTACCAGATCTCTAATACTAATATGGAAAAGAGACCCATAAGCTTTACTTAAGACTGTTAACAGTTGATATCTAATGGATGGATTAATTATCTAAGATTACGATGTATTATAAAAGTAAACAACTTTCTGTAGTATGTAGAGATGTAGACAGGGATTCATTGATCTATCACTAATAAAATGGGTTGTACCACATTAATGGTACAATGATCAATCCAAAGTTCGAACATTTAACTGAACCAGTGGACAGTGAAGAGTGGTCTACAGACTAGTAACTACAAGTTTAGTCGAATATATGAATAAAAGAAACAGAGAATACTATGCTAAATTTCCATGAATTTTGACTGATTTTTGACTCTTATAATTTACTGTTGTTGAACAGACTTGGTGATACAATAGTAGACTGATGGGTTGCAAGTTGATTATAACCAACTCATGATAATTGTGCGAGAGGTTTTTATCTAAGATTCGGTGGACTTTAACACTTGTGAGTTGTTTTAATTGTAGCTTTACATAATATTAATGAAAATAAACAAACGAAAAAAATCACACTGGAGAAAAACACAATAACACAACAACAATTTACATACAGCGCTTTGTCAACATACTCAGCGTGATTGTGACTTTTGGAGACATACTTAGATTGTGTGCCATGGTAGTTAGTTTTCCCTACTCTGGTTTCTAGTTACAAGTTTGACGAAACAAACAGTGGACCCTTGAATTTGATGGCAATGTTGGTCTTCTTATACTCTCAAGTTTTCAAGCACTACAAAATCCAGATTGCAGAACAACAACCGATATGTGTTTCTCATGTACATGACATGGGTTTAACCTTTATCATTTGATTACAAATATTCAATGATAATTAAATACAACAAATTTACGGTTCATTTGGTGTTGAATCTTGATAGCACGCGGGCAGTATTCAGTAGTTAAACTCTAAGAGCTAAGAGTCTAACAGTTCTTGACTTTTGTGCTGCTTCAAACTGGAAATCTGATTTGTGTTCTGCTAGATATTCTGTTTTTCCCATATCAAGCAACCACGTTTTATACAAATTCCTTTAGTTTTGATAATTAAAACAAAACAAAGCAAAAAAAAAAAAAAAATGGAATACGAAATCACCATTCTACAGACACCTGCCTCTATGTCCTCGTTTTATACGTCAGTTTTCTACAAAACTCGATTAAAACGTCACGATTTCCCGATCAGGCTTGTTGGAACATTGGTTTTCTATTAATTGTCCACTTAATTCTTTATTCAACTCAGCCCAGAAGCTAGTGCAATTAGGTTATTCCGGTGATGCTTCAAGTTTCTTGGTCAACTCTTGGTTTCCAAAAGTTTGGCAACGGTATTTCTTATTCAATTGCTTGGACATTTCACTTCTTGTAAGTTGTGACTCGTGAGTCGTGACAACAAGTTAAACTACAGTCTACAACAAATTGACAACTCTATATCCAACAACACAACACACAAAATCAAACAAATAGTGCATTTCCAATGTCTGGTAATCCATGAAGTGATACAATTGCAATTACATTAAATGATTCGTACTATCAAAACACGTTCGCTTTAAATTTTCCCATTTTGGTTTTTTTTTCCCCCTGTTTTATGCCAGATCTCAAAATTAATTTGGATTTCTGTCTCCATCCAGCTGAAATTTCACAGATCTTATAAACGTGGATGGTTAGCCTATGCAACTAGTTGGAAGTTTTGGGATATCGTGATGCAGCGATACAATAGCTATGACCATTTGCAAACGTTTTATTGGATGATGTCTACGCGACCCTCAACAGTTTCCGCATAACTTTGCAAGCCTTCAATTATCATTTTCAAAATTGTTCAAACCTCATACAAGTATAAAGCCAACTGGAATTGCTCTAACTGCTCCAATTGTTGTATCTCAAAATCAACAAACTTTAGCAGCGTTCCAAAACTCAATCGTTTTTTGTTTTTTTTTTTTCTTCTTTAAAGTTAATAAAGATGAAATTTTCAGCTTTATTATCTATTGCTGCAGCTACTTTAGCTGCAGCTGAAGCTGTTCCAAGAACTTACTCTTCTTACAAACCAAAAGCTTCTGAAATTGCTGCCAATGCTGCTGTTGCTAAAACCGCCCACAAAACTTCAAATGTTGCTGGTAAAACTTTTAACAGATTTGTTGTTATTTGGTTAGAAAACACTGATTTTGATAAAGCTGCTGAAAACCCAGATATGGAATGGTTAGCTGCTCAAGGTATTACTTTAGACAATTATTGGGCTTTGAGTCATCCTTCTGAACCAAACTACATTGCTGCTGTTGGTGGTGATTATTTCGCTTTGGATGATGATAGAGTTGTTAGCTTGCCAGCCAATGTTTCTACTTTAGCTGATTTATTAGATGATAAAGGAATCTCTTGGGGTGAATATCAAGAACATCAACCTTACACTGGTTTTACTGGCTATCAAACTAAAAACAAAGCTGTTGGTGGTAAAGATTATGTTAGAAAACATAACCCATTTATCTCTTATGACTCCGTTACTACTATTCCAGAAAGATTAGAAAACATCAAAAACTTCACTATGTTTGATTATGATTTACAAAATGAATTATTACCACAATGGATGTTTATTACTCCAAACATGACCAATGATGGACACGATACCTCAATTGATTTTGCTTCAAAATGGACAAGAGATTTCTTAACCCCATTATTATCCAATGAATACTTCATGAAAGATACATTAGTTTTATTAACTTTTGATGAAAATGAAAACTATGCTCTTAAAAACAGAGTTTATGCATTATTATTAGGTGGTGCTATTCCAGAAGAAAAGAAAGGTACCATTGATTCTACTTTCTATGATCATTACTCTGAAATCTCCACTGTTGAAACCAACTGGGATTTGTTCAACTTAGGTAGACATGATGCAGATGCCAATGTTTTTTCATTAGTTGCTGAAGCTGCCGGTATTACCAATGATGAAGTTGATACCACTTATAAAGTCAACAATCAAACTTACATCGGATATTTGAATGATGATAGAATTGCTTTACCAGCTCCAAACGTTAATGCTGTTAACAAAAACGGTAAACCAGTTTTACCAGCTATTTCTTCTGTTTGGGCTGAAGAATATTCAAGTCAAGTTGCTGAATCTTATTTTACTTCAACTACCACTACTGTTAGTGGTTTTATTGGTGATGCTACTACTACCGCTGAAGCCACTTCTTCCTCTATTGTTGTTTCTTCCTCTGTTGTTTCTTCATCTGCTGTTTCTTCATCTGCTGTTTCTTCATCTGCTGTTTCTTCATCTGCTGTTTCTTCATCTGTTGTTTCTTCATCTGTTGTTTCTTCATCATCTGTTGTTTCCGCTACGTCTGACAATGCTTCACCATCATTCACTTCTGGTGAAATCAAACCAACCTTTGGCCACTCTAATGGTTCAGGTTTGAACTGGGAATTATCTATTCCAGGTGCTTTAGGTCCATGGAGTCAAATCACTTTCACTGGTAACAACTCCGCATCTGAAGGTTCTTTCACTTTTGGAAAACCACAAGTTTTTGTTAATGGTATTACTGCTAATGCTATTACTTCCACATCCAGTTCTTCAGTTGAAGTTTTAATTGATTTTTCTGTCGGTTCTGAAGATGTTGTTGTTATTAAACTTGCTGGTGATGCAGTTTCTGGTAGATCATTTACAGCGGAAGGTACTTTATCAATTCAAAAAGGTGTTTTTAGATTCACTAAGAGAGAAGTTTTGTCTTATGAATTCAAAGATACTATTATCTTAGATGATGGTTCTTCTTCTTCCTCTTCAAGTGCTTTTACTGGTTCTACTGCTGCTTCTATTGATAAATCTGTTACTGGATCAACTACTACTACCAGTAATGCAGGTTCTCGGTCAACTTCAATTGCTGTTGTTGATAACCAATCAACCACTGTTGTTACAATCACCTCTTGTTCTGCCAGCAAATGTTCAGAAACTGCTGTTACCACAGGTCTTACTGTTGTTACCACCACTCTTTCTGGTAAAGTTACTGAATACACCACTTACTGTCCATTAACTGGTGCTTCTACTAAAACCACTGGTGTTACTTCAACTGGTAAAATTGTTGAAACTTCAACTGGTAAAGCTACAACCTCTACTGATAAAGATGTTTCAACCACTACTTCAACTGGTAAAGCGAACAATGATGTTACTGAAACCGGTAAAGCTACCACTTCAACAGGTAAAGGTTATTCAACCACTACCTCAACTGTTAAAGCTGAAACTACTTCTATTGTCACTAAGCCAACCACTGTTGCTTCTTCAACTAAAACTTCAGGCTCTTCATCAGTTGCTTCAGTTTCAAGCTTTGAAGGTAATGCTACTGGTTTATTTGCAACTTCAAGCTTTTTAGTTGCTTTTATCTCTATTTTATTCATTTAAATATGGTGATCAAAATAGTCTTTAAAGGGGACTTTTAAGTAGAGGATTTATAAGTTTATATTTATTTATATTACTGTGACTTAATTTTCAACTGTGTAATTGATTAAAGTCTATATAGTTTTATCTGAAGAAGAAATAAATCTTGATTTAAAAACCTGATTGTTAAAGCTGTATAATTTTTTCAATAGAATTGATCTTGGAGGTAAATTGGATATCAAAAATTCATCTAAAATATGAGCAATTTGTGAATCACTTAAAGTTTCATCCTTTTCTTTGATCATTTTGAAAAAAACTTCTAAGTTTAAAATTTTAATTCTCTCCAATAAAACTTCATTTGAATCATTAGCGGCATGATCTTTCGGTTTATCATTGAATTTAATATGGGAAAAAATATGAGAACTAGCTGTATCACGAAAGTTTACACTTTCACCATAAAAACTCACATAATCACAAAATTTACAACTTATTGCTTTATTTGTAAATAATTCACCTGTTTTGCATCTCAATACAACTTTATCATCTTCTGTTATATCAAAGAATGAATCAAGTGGAGCAATCTCATCATCTTTCTTGATTTTAACTCCTGATTCATTAACAATTCTTAGTTCTTCATTAGTTAAGAATCTAACAACATTTCTTTCTTTTTCTTCATTTGAGATTTCAATTGGGAATTCAACAAATGATGGTTCTTTTGTGGTGGTAGTATGTGTTGTATCTATTATAGGTGATGTTTCTAAAGTTTCATCTTGTTGTATTATTGGATCTGAATCAGGTGTATCATCGAATTCAAAACCTTGTATGATTTCAATTTCTGGAGTTTCTTTTGAATTTGTTTCTTGAATTGTTTGAACTGTTTTCCCAATAAAACCAGTACATTTCTTGGATTTGCATGTACATTTAATGGGAATTACTACACCATTAAGCCAGGTTTTATTATAATTGATTGTTATTTCCGAATGTGGTTCAATATCTTTTATTGAATAGAGCAAAAGATGAGGAATATTATCAACATAATGAATTTTCAAGATACAATTTGGATCACAAGAATGATTTATAAATCTTGCTATTGAACTTCTCTCATGGGAATCAAGTATTAAATCAGATGGGAACTCATAAGCTAAAGTAACATCCCATAAATCATTATTCTCTAATCTTTCTTCAAATTGTTGAAAATTTATTATTTCTCCAACAATTTCTAAAACAAATTTTGAGCTTTGAATATGTTTAATTGTCATTAATCCCAAGTTTGAAATTTTAGAATGTTTGACTTTGAATTTATAATTTATTGAAACTGACTTAAGTTCTTTATAATTGTTGTTCCCACATAAAAAATCAGTTTCCAATGGAGATTTTGATAAAATTTTACAATTTTTAACATTGCAATCAGATTGTTTCATAACAAAATTATAACAATTATTTTCACAAGAAGTGTTACATCCACATAATATATTTTTATCAATATCTATATCCTGTTGTTGATTTTTTATAAATGGATTCTCTGTTAACCATAAGTTATTTGTAAGATTGTATTTTTCTGTGTATTTCAATTGATCATTTGGAATAAAAGGTTTGAATTCTTTAGCATGTGCTTGAAGAGTAGGTTTCTTATTTTCTAGTTTAGGTTTTCTTATTGGTTTAGGAGTTTGCTCAATAATCTCATTTGCCAATGCCGGTAATCCTTGATCTTTGGAATCTTTGAAATAGAAAGATTTGATGTTTCCTGGTTGATCTATAATTTCAACTGAGTCTTTCAGTTCTCTTTCCATCTGCTTCCATTCCATAAACTCCTTGCAGATACTTGCAACGACTTCTTCGCAATCGACTTCTGGAATCAATGAGTTCTTGAAGAAATCTGATATTTGGTTCAATAAATTGTTCTGTCTAAACCTTCTAGAGATCCTTTGGTTATAGGAGACCATGGATATCACATTGTCCTCTGATAACCCTGACTCTTTCTTGAACTTCATTTTTACCAGAGTAAGCAGCTGAGCTTTGTTTATTGTTCATTGTTTACATTTTAAGCAAACCAATTCCAGATTTTGTAGCATTGAATAATGGAAAATTAGTCAAGTGACTGTACACGTGATATTTAAATATTACATTTCAATAGATAGAGAAAGATTGTTAGATATTGACTGCTATGTAGCAGCAGTTTACCAAACATTTGGACTATATGAAGGTGGTCAGAATGTTACTATTCAGTGTTTATTGTATTCCAGCCCAGTTTGTTCAATTGTAAGATGGAAGAGTAGTTTTGCTGGATTTGTTATCAGTTCCAAATGTCATCCAGATTGTTGGAATACCAACAGATGTGTCTTTATTGTTATTTAATTTTATTTTTTTTTAAACTAGGTGTCTTGAAATACGTGGTGGGTATCGCTACTTTAAGATTTTATGGTATTGGTATTATTTCAGCTACAACAAGAATTGATCTGATCTCTGAACTATTTTTTTAGATTCAATTATCTGGTCAACAGCCATTTGATTTTTTTTGCATTGATTCATTTATCAACTGCATTGATTCATTTATCAACTGTATTGATCAAATTTTAGAAAAAGGTAACTGTTAGTCAAAATCCAAGTAAACTTTGAGCTCGTTGAAGAAATCAAAGAAGAATTGATATTGACCATGGAAATCTTTGAAAATCATGCATTGTACTGTTATTCCAAGAGATAAAACTATTGAAGTTATTTTGTCTTTATTATCATGACCTTCAAGAGATAAATTGGCTAAAGATGGTTTATTCAAATTATATCAACATATTTCAGTTAATTAGACAGAAACAGATTTACAATTTTTACTTGAAGGTGTTATATCTCGTGATACTTGTGCTGGGATATTTCGATTACTTGCTATGAAATTGAGGCTGAAATTGCTTTAACCATTTTTGATGAAGTTAATTTGAGATTATAGAATTTTATTTGCAAACTGAAGATGGTGAGCTTCAAGTAGCTCGAGTTGTTTATTTGATTGAAAGTGTTGCTGCTGCTTTTGAATGTTCATCTGATATATTAGCCAAATTTTTTGAACTTTATGATAGAGAGACTGGCAATTATTTTGAAGATTTCTGGTGATTAAATTCCCAAAGGTATGGAGCTATCATTTCCATTATAGTTATTATAATTCTGCTAGTTACCACTAGTTATGGTGTCATAAGCTTGGATGATACTTCTTGAAGAAAAGAGGTTATGTTAAATCGGTTTAATAGCTTATTTGGAACCATTTAAGTTATCAAATTCTTTGTCTACTATTGGTGCTAACTTTTTTCATAAGGAAGTTACAAAAGCTGGTAATCAAGCTTTGAATAAGTTTGGTGAAATTAAAACTTTGGTTCCTGATACTATTGGTGATCTAACCAAAAAAAAAAACAGATGAGCTTTGGAATATAAACTTAAAGTGATGGTACATATTTAGAATCAATTACTAATGTTGTTGGTCGTGGTATAGCTACAGCTTGTCAAATTGCTGGTAATATGGCTATTTTAGTTGATTGTTTATATACTAAATCAATTGGTTTTTCATTTAAAAATTGCTATGGTTGGTTCTGTCTAAAGCTACTGCTTAGGTTCATAAATTAGGTGAGAAACTCCAGGGTTGATTTCACGTTTGTTAGATAGTTTAAGTGATAAGCAGGTGATAGATTGGCTACATTTGAAATAGAAATAATTGAAACAGGTGGCGATGAAGAAGCATTCTTCAGTGATGGAATCTAAGTTGAAAAAGAAACTTGTCAGTTTAGTCTATAGTCTATAATTAATTTAAAATATTGATATAAAGAGTAACACGTAGAAGCTACATTATGAATTGAAATACAAGATTATGAGATTGATGGTGACAATGTTAACATACCACAGTTGGCAAGTGAGAATTAGAAGCTCTTTCTAAATGCAATTTATTTCTTAATCAACAACATCAGTGAACCAATAGTATGATACAAGTAGATCCAGCGTGGAGTTAGCTAACAAACAATCTCATTGATTGTTGTTTATTTCTAGCATTTTATTCTGAATGATGACTTAAATAACCAGCTTAACAATTTATTTTAGTTAATAGTGATCAATCTTTGCAAAGCATCATAGAACAAAGTTTGTACACCAACCATCTAGCTCAAGCTCATCTCTGATGTTGCAAACCTCGTAGTTGTATGTTGATGTTTGATAATTTTGACATTTAAAACAATACGTAACACTCACTGGCAATTCTATCCTTCAATTGTAGTATCAAAACATGCCTTGATTTATGTTATAGCTAAAAATATACCTAAGTCTCGAATGAGTTGAATGGACATAATTTCAAATTAAGAATATTTTCTTTTAAAACAGCATCACGACTTTTACACAAGAGGTAAAAATCTCCAAAACAACTAGGCAGCTCTAGTTTATATTCAATAATTAAATGTACCAGACAAGATACAAATCAATCAAAGTTTCCCCAAATTGATAACAAAACTAAATTCAAAATGAGACTAACTCAAAAAAGCTCATGTAAATCTGGTTGATGAAGCGCAATCAATGAGTTCAAAACCATATTAAGCTCTAAGATCACTATATTTACCCAAAATAAACAGCAGTTAGGAGGAGTATTGAAATCTTTCAAAGCAACCTGATGAATTTCAAAAAAAACTTTATAATAATAAATACCACATTTAAACAATAAAAAACATCAAAAGTCCAAGAAAAATTTGTAAAGTCATAAAATGAGTGAATGTGATGTGGAACATTCCATAAAAGATAGTAAACCCTTTCTTGGTTCTGTTTGATTTAAAAAATTGTGAACTGAAAAAATTTCATACTGGTGATTAAATTTAAACACACAGAAGTTCATGAATAGTAAATATATCATTCCATAGTAAAGTATTGAAGGAAAATTTTGCTGAAAACTTGAATTTTCGTAAAAGAATAAAACCATCATAATGACCTCTTCAAGTAGCTTTTACTTTAACTCAAAAGCTTAGTCTGTAGATAAAAATTTCCTAACTTTATGAGCTTTAATGAATAAAAGTCACCCTTGATTTTGAAGAAGTAAATAACCCACAAAATTAATCTTCAATGAAACCTTTGAAACCACATCCATTATGAGCCTAACATCAACAAACCACCATATAATTAAAAAGAGCACAGTTATCTCTTTTTTTTTAAGAGTTATGATATATAGGTTTTGAAAAATAACACGATTAACCATTAGAATTATAATTTTCTAGGTCTAATAACTTCAATATAATCATCAAGCAGCATAAATAATAATCCCACAAGGTTGAAAATAATGTTCATATTCTAACATCTTATATCTGCCTTTGAAGTTGAAACTTAAAGTGAGCTGCTTTTGGTGGCAAAACCGGTGATTAGAACAAATATGACAACTCCAACAGCTTGCATTATGTGTTGATATGAGATTGATAATGTAGAGTAAACAAAAAGACCACAAACAACCATGTTGTAGTTGAAATGTTTGTTTACATTTTCTTCATAGCTAACAACCTCAGAAAGGTTACTGAAAAAGACAGCTGTTTGGGTACAAAAACATCACAAACATCCTATGGCATGGATGGCTTCATTTCTAGTTTATTCCCCCTTCTGGTGAACTTGATTTTGATTGATTGTTGAGTTGTTTAGTTGTTTTGCAAAATTTGTTTTGAAATTTGTTTTGAATTTGATGTTTTAAATTTGTTGTGCAATTCGATTGAGAACTTATGAAACGGAATCAGCAATGGTTGGTTGAAGGAAAACAGAGATTACCATTAAATTGCAGATAGAAACAAATGAAAACTTGCAATGTTGGGATTGAATTCAGGGAAAGCAGCTTCTACTGGTTGAATTTTGGAAAAAAAAAAAAAAACACCAAGTGCTGGCTTTATTGAACATGGGTTTTCAGTTTAAACAGCAGGAAATAGTCCAAATACCTTCCAAGTGTAACGCATATTACTTCCAACGTTTCTAGGAGCGGTTTGAATGTTTTTTTGGTTTTAGCTGATTAAATTTTTTAAAACTTGAACATCAACAGCTACTAAGTTTCATCGTTTATTTAAAGATCTAGTCATTGATAATTGATTTTGAAGTTAGTTTAAAGCCATTCCAACCACTTTCAACGTTGCTAGCAGCTAATATAAATGTATGATCTTAGCTAATTTTGATTTATTTATGAAAAATTTGAACACCCAAACCATCCAATTAAATGGTTTATTTGAGATTTTAACTACTGATATTGAGTTTAATTAAGCTATAAAGATATACCAGTATCACTTTCAATGTGTTTAGCTGCTACTTAATTGTTTTTGATTTCAGCTGATTTTAGATAAATTACTGAAATACTATAACTCAGTACATAATCATTAATTCTGAGGATTTATTTGAGCTTTATGTAGTGAATAATGCATTATTGGAGTAATCAAGTGCTAAAGGTTATACTTTTATTTATTTTAGTGGTTGTTTGAAAAGTTTGGAATTCAGCAGATGCTGTAATAATTATTGATTTGGACCTCTAGAAGTCTCGAATTCAGCTATCTTTTAAAAGATTTGGTGGCTGAATTGGCATTTTATGGATTGTTATGTGATATTTCAACCACTTACAACGTTTTTAGCATGAATTTAAAATAGTCTACTGCATATAATGGATTAATAGTTGAAAATTCAGACATCAAGAACTCTAAAATTTTATTGTGTAATTCAAAAGATGGTGGTGGGTACTGCATCTTGACAGTTGTTAGTAGCTGCAAATTGCTATTAACTGTAATAATAGATAATAGAAATCATGTTATAGAGTTAATTAAATCACTTGGTTAGCTCTTTTGGATAATTATGATAATAAAAATATTTGAGTCTAAGACTGATCTCAGCTATTAGAAAGTAGCAAGAAGTTCATCATCCACTACTAACAAAAAGGTTAAAGTTATAAAGCTTTGAGTTTGTAAGTTATCAATGATTTTAGCTGGTAATGTTTAGAGTAGTGGTATTTTGATATTTTTTTTCAAAAAGCGCAATTAAATCAAGATTTATCCCATTTGGAGTGATTATGGTAAGCCAGTAACGTTCAGATAGTGGATAGATTAATGCCATTTAGTTTTGAATTCCTCAGAAACTGAAATGTTTGATGTCAAATATTTTTGTCGTAAGCCCGCATTTTAAAAAGTTAATTGTTTGATAAAATTTGAGATAATGATTTAATTTTTCAGTGAATTAGCTCTGTAAGTCATTAAAGCTTTGTCAAATTAAAATCCAAGGATAATCATTGTATTAAATTAAAAATTGGATGATTTTGGGTAGTTAAGACTTTAAAAAAAGTCATTTACTCTGAATATTGCATATGTTTCACTGATAAATCTCAGCTTCTAAATGTAAATATCAGCGATCTGTTTATTTAAGTGTATCATACGCCGTTCATGATTGATTTCAAGCTTTGTACAGCAATCATCATCATCTAATTTTATCACATAATTTGAGAAAATATATATTTTTTGAACTAAAAACTATTGGTAGGTTTATTCTTTTGATAGGCTTCAATTGAAGGGTTTGTAGCGGCTTAAATATGGTTGAATCTATGTGAAGTGTATAATTTTCAAATGATTATCTTAATTTTAATAATGGTAAAAAATTTCATTCAAGTATTTATATTATTTCACTTGCCACTTTTAAGAAAATAAATTTGTATTACTGCACTTGCCACAAGTCGTAAGATCACTTTATAAAGAGATATAAAAAGAGAGTTATCTATTAGAGTAGTTTTAGTGTAGTGATATTATGAAGCAATCTGTAATTGTTGTAATGGGAAATTTATATTTGAGAATAAAAATAGATAGAGTTGTTTTAGATGTGATTCTTGATTTGGGAGTGTGTAGAATCAAATCTTCAGCTATAGAAGTTGAGTAAACTATTGATTTAATTGAGTTTTATTTTAATTTTTTGATAATCTTAGTTTGATTATTTATTTTATTGATTATTATTGTGTTAAGATGATGAAATTTTAATGTGGTTGTTATGATATAAAGTATATAGAATGATTTGATGATGAGTTATGATAAGAATTGATTTATTTTCTGCAGTTATTAGTTTTTAATATTTGGTTATAGATGATGTTTAGATAAGCGTATTTTGTATTGTTGAGCTTATAATGAAGAAAGATAGTATTGCTTGATTTTGTGTATGAAGATGAGAAAATGAAGTTAATATTTTGATGATAATTTGGTGCGAAGTGATTTGTTGATTTTATGAGTTTGATTTAGATTGTATAGAGATGAGGAAAAGTTAAATAATGCTGTTGAGCGATTGTTAAGTTATTAAGTTGATAGATTTAGTGTTATTGTTAGAAATTAAAGATGATGATTTAATGAGTTTTGCGTTGAAAAAAAAAAAAGATTATTAGATTGATAATTATGAATGGTTTATGAGAATGTAATTGATGATGTAAAGATGATGTTTAGTTTTAAGTGTTGGGTAAGAAAAGTGGTATTATTAATTATATTGAAATAGATTGCTAATTTTGTTGAGAAAAAAGGAGTAGAAGTAGGAGTATTTGGTTTGTTTGATGATTAGGATGAAGTTGTAGAGATTAATTAATATTTTATTTAGAGGTTGTTAATGTTATTAATATTGAAAGGAAATGAAATTTAGTTGTATTAATTTGAGTATTTGAATTGTTTAATTGAGTAATGTTGATTTGATGATGGAAGTTGCTTGTGATAATGATAATAATATAGAAAATTGTGATTGTTGTTAATGATTTTGATATTAGAAGGGGATTGAAATGAATTGCTGTTTAATTTAATTAAAATGTAATTGATTTGAATGTATTTGTTTGATGATGAAAATAGTTGATGATGATTTTAGTGTAATAATTGGTGTTGTTAGGATATTAAAGTGAAGATGATGTTATTGAAAGTTGTATGGATTTTGTTTAAAAATTAGATGATAAATTATTGTTTGATTATTGTAATGATATTAAAGTGGTGAAGTAGATTAAATTTGAAATGTGATTGATGAAATTATTTATGAGTGTGATAAAAGATTGAGATGGTATTTGATTGTTGTATTTGGAGTAAGTTGTTATTATGTTGTTGTTAAATTGATGATAATGAATTAGTTGTTTGAGTAAGTTTGGAGTGGATTGTTTGAAGAGTAATAATTGATGAATTGAATTAATGTTTAGTGAGATTAGTAATAAGTGGAAATTTTGAGTATTAATATTGTTGTTAGTATTGTTTAGGATGTATTTGTTGGGTAGTTGTTGTGATTGATTTTTGTATTTATATGGTATGAAAAGTTGAATGTTTTGGTAGTTAAAGTTGGTAATATTTAGATTGAGGAAGATAATTATTTATTGTTGTTAAGTTGATTTAATAAGATGATTGAGTTAGTTATTGTGAGGAAGAAGGTGATGTTAAGTTAATTTAGTAAGATGATTGAGTTAGTAATTGTGAGGAAGAAGGTGATGTTAAGTTAATTTAGTAAGATGATTGAGTTAGTAATTGTGAGGAAGAAGGTGATGTTAGGTTAATTTAGTAAGATGATTGAGTTAGTTATTGTGAAGAAGAAGATGATGTTAAGTTAATTTATAGTGTTTAGTGGAATTATTTGTAATGTATGATTAATTATAGATTAGTGATATGATTAAGTTGTTATGATGTTAAGATTAGTATTGTGTAGTTATTATTGTTGATGTTTTGGAGTGATTTGTTTTAATGATTTTTGAGTTGATAATGATTGGATATTAGTTTGTATTGATTAAGTTATAAGAAGAATATTATATGATTGTGTTAATTAGATTAATAATGGGTGGAAAGATGGGTTAGTTGATAAAATTGAAATAAATTGAAGTAAATTTTGGAAGTAGTTTAAATGAATTATTGTTAATGTTATAAAAATAAAAGAAATTGGGTGAGTTTAAAGATTGATGGATATTTAAGTTGTTAAGATAAATTTGAAGATGTAGTTCTATATGCTCTATTTTTGGCATTTTTTAAAAGAAATTGTTGTAGTTCTATGTAGTTCTATATGCTCTATTTTTGGCATTTTTGTCCGCTGCGCCACTGGTGTACGGGCGTATTTTACCGCATGCGCCACTGGTGTACGGCTGCTTTTTCCTCGCCCCTGCACTGGTGTCTGGCTGCTCTTCCCAGCCCCGCGCTTGCCCGCTGGTGTTGTGTTGCATTTCTGCATGGTGTCCTGCTGCTCTCTCAATGCGGTCCAGGTTTACTCTAACTGGCTCTGCTAATTACACTTCGGTTTTTGGTTTTTCGTGTATTTAAAAACGTCTACTCTCAGCGGCACCCGCTAACGGCCTTAAGTTTTAAAGTCTGTAGCACTATTTATGGCTACTGTGCTACAAACAAATACAAAAAGAAAGCTTTTATTCACTAAAGTTAACTATACGACCAAGCTCATCCAAGGCTGTTTCAAAATGTTTGTATCTCGTTTCCTCAATATCCTTGTCTTCCAAAATTTTATCAATAGCCTTTTTGAAGAATACATCAAATGTGCTTTTACCAGAAAGCCTTTCCTGGAATTTTTTTCTCATTTCTCTTACAAATGGAGAGGTTCTTGTGAAATCTTCCACGATCTGGTTCTTAATCATTCCGGACCTTTCTTGATGCTTTGTTAGTAAATGTTGTTTGATATTTTTGTAACTGTTATTTATTTTACTATAAACAAACGTTTTTGGGCAGTAGCAACAATGAATTACTGCATCTCGAAACATAACTTTTGAACTTTTGGTTTTATAGCAATGGTTCAAGGGTGTGAGGAAGTAGTGATCAATCAAATTAAGTGGTAACTTTTGATGTTCTAGATTATCTAGCTGAGATGTGAGTAACACTGATCTTGGAGCTGTAGCTATTGTTTCTTGATGTTGTCTCTCGTTATTAACTTGATTTGAATTGTTTGTTTGAAGCTGATCTGTTCTTGGTTCAAATTGTGATGTTGAGGTTGATAGTGCAGCTGGAGGGTTGAAGTTGTTGATTCATTGGATGAGCTTTGTGACGTTTTCCAAGCCTGATCAACTTGTAAAAGTGTTCAGATTCTACGATCTAGCAAATCGGAAGAATTGCAATTTCTAGTTATCATCTATACACAAGCCTAATCCGCAGGAGTTCATGGAATCCTATGGCCTAACTCGCTCATTGGATGAAGTGAATGGTATAGAAGTTTCTAGAATTGTTAATCTCTCAAAGAACTC
>JAJLVW010000081.1:5745-54107 GCA_030570535.1 Starmera pachycereana
AAAAAAAAAAAAAAAAAAAAAAAAAAAAAAAAAAAAAAAAAAAAAAAAAAAAAAAAAAAAAAAAAAAAAAAAAAAAAAAAAAAAAAAAAAAAAAAAAAAAAAAAAAAAAAAAAAAAAAAAAAAAAAGAAAAACTCAAGTGGAATTTACTACGGCCACTACTCATGTTAATGCTAAAATCTAAAAAAAAAAATAAGTGTTATTGGATTCAATTCAAATACAAACCGTAACGAAACTAAACGTTTTTCTCAGATGCATGGTTGACTTCCAAACCATTTAAGACAACAACTTGAGTTTCATTAGAATCAGCAGCAGTTAATTTAGCCAAAGTGTTCAAACCAGCTAATGCCACTTCTTCTCCATAGACAGGACTACCAGCAAACTTAGCGAAAAACTTTCCATGTGCCCAACCAGACAACTTGACAGCAACATCATTCAAAAGCCCATGACTTGTTTCTCTTTCACCTAATAAGGCACCAGGTCTTAAAATTATAGTTTTATCAAATTTTAAATTAATTATATCATCTTCTAATTCACCTTTCATTTTTAAATATGGAAACATTGAACTGGAAGATGCACCAATTGATGAAACTAAAATATAATTTTTAACTCCAATTGATTTAGCTTGTTTAGCTAATTCCAAATTCAAATCATGATCGATTTTATATTGATTTGCTAAACCTCCAGCTTTTGCTCTTGTTGAGCCTAAACTTGAAATGAACGTATCAATTGGTGCTGTTGATGATTGATTTTTATATAAAGTATCAATCTCTGATGTCCATTTAGAAGAATCTTGTTGAATGACTTTAGTGATTTTAGAATCTTGTGAATTTTTTGGTTCTTTTCTTGCAATTGTGTAAATTTTTTGAAAAAACTCTGGAGAATGTTTGAGAAAGAAATTTCCCACCAGACCGGTTGATCCAACAATTAACGCAGTTGAAGAAGAAGAAGAAGAAGATGAAGAAGACATGGTTGAACTGAAGATGGTTTAAAAAGTTGCCACATTTTTTTTTCCTTTGGAAATTTCATAAACTTGAAGCAACCTGAAGAGGGTAACTGCTAATATTTTACTATTATATATCATGGACTCTTGAAACTATGTCTACGATCTATCCCAACTTCCAGCAACAATTGAGGTTTTGAAAACTTGTCATTTCCAGCCAATAAGGAAGCTGGTTTAGAGTGAATTATCAGTTTAAATTTTACACTGTTTTGCCCGGAGGAAGTTGGGCTTTATTCCAATTTTGAATTCAATTAAAATCAGTTGAATAATAGTTATTATTATGTAACTTATACTAGGTAATAGGTTTTAAGTGATAGTGAGCAAGAGTCAGCAAAAGCAGGTCTCAATTTCTAGTCTCATAATGCTGCTTTGAGTGATGAATCATTTTTTTTTTTTTTTTTTCTTTCTTGAGAAAGATGCAGCCGGTTACAACAGAATAAAAAAAGCCTTACAGTATTTCAGTTGTAATTATTTGTAACCTATTCTTCCAATATAATTCCAGACTTATTTAACTACCATCTATGATTTATCTATGACCATTATTTTAAATGATTAAAGTAACTTCGACTAGCCTAAGGAAATATGAATCTTCAACAGTACTTTTGATCGAGGTTCAAAAATCCTGCGTTTCATTATTTCATATATTAATTCCAAACCAAGACAACCTTACATGTAAGGGGAAACTCTAGACTTGGCTTTTCTCGGCAGCATTAAAAGCTATAAACTTGTGTATCTGTGACTGTACAATAACTTGCAATACTTTTTTGGTAAGTGGTGTTAATAACAAAGTCAAAGTTATCAACGTGATTTTAACTTCTTGAAGGTTCTCATGAAAAAAAGGGTGTAATTCACATACTTAACCAATTAGAAAAGAAGGATTAACAAGATTTTATGAAAGACGCTCATAAACATGTATACACTATGACAGTAATATTTGACCAGTAAGATTTCAGGTAATGAGCTAAATAAACAAGCATGTCAAGTCTCTTGGTCAAACGGTCGTCGACTTGGTATGTCTTGGAAGTTGGTAATAACTTCTAAATAGTGACTAGTAAGACTGTAAGTAGTAAGACTGTTAGTACTAAGTAGTAAGTGAACTGTATTGTACTTTTTAGTATGTACTATGTAGTAGTATGTACTTTACTACAAGATTAGTCCGGCATCAATAGTTTATAATAATTTAATTATAGCAATTTACAAAAAAACTAAACTTAGACTCAGAACTTAAAGAATCCTACATAGATGCAAAAGATACCACGGCAGATGGATGAGATATTTCGCTGATTTTGAAGATAATTTTTGATTCTTAAATAATTAATCTATTGTAAAAGACTGAAGACTGCAGCTCCGTGTTATAACGGAGTATTTTTTTTTTTTTTTTTTTTTTTTTTGAGGTTGATCAATGATAGAACTAGAAATCAGCAATATATATTTTAGTTCATTTTTGTAAGAGTATCAAGTACCACCTGGTTGCTGTGGATGTCTTTTCAATGTGCTACTATTGAATCAAAAACAAGAAGTGTTCAGTTATAAATTATAATATCCTCAAATTTTCATAATTCCGATCACTGAATCCTAAATCCTGATCAGTCTCTCCACTGCAGCTTGCTGCCAGACAAGCTTTTTTTTTTTAAGGTCTTAGCTTACTGCCGATCGCAGCGATAACTTTAATTAAGGGCAAAAATAGCTGGATATTTGCTTGTAGGTCTGGCTGTAGTTGTGCTAAAGAAATAAGAACTGGATAGATCAGTAGATGATCACCAGGTCAAGTGCCTTAAAAAATTTCAAAACTGTAGACGGACTAACAACTTGTGTAAACTTGCTTTAAGCATTCATCTGAAACTCAACTGCCAGTGCTGGTTAGTTAGTTGTCCTAAAGTCTCTCGGGATCATTTTGTGCATGTCACTGCGTCAAAGAGCGTTGAATTTTCCATTGTTCCAACTTATGAAAACAACAAATTAACATCGAGATATGTATAATCTCAACCATCTTTACAGTAGTCGCTGCTGCAATTTGCAAAAAAAAAAAAAAAAAAACAACATCTTTAGCATCTCGTCGGAGAGTTGAGCGGTTCCAAAATTTATCATTCAACTTGTCTTTGATTCCTAAACTATATAAACAAATTGAATTTCCTTCATCTATTTTTTGTTCTGTTCTTTTTTTTTTTTTTTTAATATTATAGTAATCTTCTCTATAAAAGTGAACTCTTAATTCAAATATCGAAATGAAGTTTTCCATTCTACTTCAAACTTTGATATTATTTTCATCAACTGTAACAGCAGCTGAAACTTTCCATTGGTATAATAAAGGTGAATTTGCAGTTGCTGGTTGTAAACAAGCATTATGGGTTACTGCAAGATTTTGTAAAGGTGATAGTGCAAAAGCTTATAAATGTGAATGTAAAAATAAAGCAGCAAGAGATTCCTTTGCTTATTGTTTGAAAGATCAATTAAAGGATGATTATTTACTTGGGTTTAAAGCTTTTGAAAAAACTTGTCAAAATTTGAAAGTTAATGTTACTGAAGCTCAATTAGAAAAATCTTATATTAATGCTACAAAATATATTGTTAATACTACTGAAATTAAAGGCTTTAATAAAACTAAACTAATTAATTTCCCAGTTTATTATAATAAGAAAAATTATCATTATGGATATGAGTCAATGAGAGTTAGATATAGAAATGTCAGTTATGGTGAACTAATGGGTGCTGGGTTAATAGGATATTGGGCATTCTTAGTTTTAATTGCCTCCATAATTAATTTCTTACAAATAACTGGTTTGATTCCAAAATATTTTAAGTCATCAATTGGAAATACTTTCAGAAAATATATTACATTACCTTCATTAATGCCAAATAAAAGACATGCTCATGCAATTAAATTTTGGAATATTACTTGGGGGTTATTACCAACAAGATTAGAATCTTTAATCATATTTGGTTATTTTGTTTTATTATTTGTCTTTTGTGGTGTTAAATATGAATATGTTGAACATGATACAATTTGGGCAACTAGAGAAGGTCAAGCTTCAAGATATCCTGGTGATAGAATTGGTATTTTGGCATTATATGGATTCATCCTATCATTTGTATTTGCAGGTAGAAATAATTTCTTAATTTGGTTAACTGGTTGGAAACAATCAACTTTTTATACTTATCATAAATGGATTTCAAGAATTAATTTCATTGCTGTTTTAATTCATAGTGGTGCAATGGAAAGACAATCCAGAGGTATTGGTAAATTGAAAACAAGATTAAAGAAACCTTGGTATCAATGGGGTATTGTTGCAACAGCAATGGTTGGTGCAGGAATGGCTGTTGCATGTTATCCTATGAGGAAACATTTCTATGAACTTTTCTTATTTTGTCATATTGTTTTCATGGCCATTGGATTAGTTGGTGTTTGGATCCATTCTGGAGAATTAGGTTATACAGCAATGGCTTATTGTATGGCTGCAATTTGGTGTTTTGATAGATTTGTTAGAATTGTTAGATTAGTTTATTTTGGAGCAAGAATGGCAAAAGTTTCAATTATTTCTGATGAAGTTTTAAAAGTTGTTGTTCCAAGACATAAATTATGGAAAGCTTTTCCTGGTGCTTTTGGATTTGTTCATTTTTTAAAACCAGCAACTTTTTTCCAAAATCATCCATTTACTGTTATTGAAACTTCTGATAATGAAGTTACATTTTTAGTTAAAATTAAAGGTGGTGTTACTACTCAGGTTCATTCATATTTAAGAAACTTACCAAATCAAACTGGTGATATTAGAGTTACCATTGAAGGTCCATATGGAACCAGAAGTGAAATCAAGCATTATGATTCAGTTGTCATGTATTCTGGAGGTACAGGTATTTCAGGACCATATGGCCATGCATTAGATAATGTTAGAAAGGGAAGACAACAACATATGAAATTATATTGGGTTATTAGACATTGGCATTCAATTGATTGGATTTATGATGAATTAATGAAATTAAAAGATTCATCAGTTCAAATTATTATTTATGTTACCAATCCAAGTTCTGCAGTTGGTGCTAAATTTTCTGATAAAAATCAAACAACAACATCAAGTTCTGAAAATGACTCATTAAAAGAAGAAGACGATGTTAATGAAGATAAAACTTTAGGAGGAACAGAAAAAATTATTTCATCATTAGATTTTGTTGAATTTAGATTTGGTAGACCAAATATAGAAGAATTAGTTAAACAAGATATTCAAGAAGCTAATGGTACTTTAGCAATTGTTACAGCTGCACATAATGCATTAGTTGATGATGTTAGATACTCAGTTTCTAAATACTTGGATTTAAATAATTCAAGAACTGATTATTTTGAGGAATTACAAGCTTGGTAATTCTGGTCAATCATCATTCTACAACTAAAACCTCATGATTTCAATATTACACAGCTCACAGATTTTTAGTTTAGTTTAGTTTAGTTTAGTTTAGATTTCATTTAATTTAATTTAATTTATTTTGTATTTTTAGTTTTAAAGTACGCTTTGTAAGATTAATCGACGTCTACAATTAGATAACGTAAAAAACGTTCATATATTTCATACCATTAATATTGTCATTTCAAAATTTAATTTTTCAATTTATATAAGTTCCAAAGACAAAAAAAAAAAATCATTTTTCTTTAACATCATAAACCAAAGCCTTTTGATTAATTGCATCTAATCTTTCAGCTAAGATTGGATGAGAATAATGATAAGCACTATATAACCAATCAGCATCCATTGAACTTAGATTTTCAATTTGTAAAGAAATTAAAGCAGTTGATAATTCTTTTGAATAACCTAATTTAACAGCATATTCATCAGCTTCATATTCATGTTTTCTTGATAATAAATTCATTAAAAATGATAAAATATTATCTAAAGGTTGTAATAAATCATTGAACAATAAAAAGGCAATGATAACTGGATGTTCTTTAACAAAACCAAAATTATTAAATAGTGAATTATTGTTAATAAATCCAGAGAACAAACTAAATAGAGCTAAGATATGAATTTGAGAAATGATCAACGTTTTAGAAGTATGAGATAAAGCCCAATGACCAATTTCATGAGCCAAAACTGCCGTAGTTTCCTCGACAGTTGAAGAAGCAATCAATGTGTCATAGATGACAATTTGTTTAGACCAAGGTAAACCATAGAAATAAGCATTAGAATGACCGGATCTTTTTGAACCATCAATAACATAAAGTTTTGATAAGGGGAAATTATTTTTAGCACTAAGATTTTCAATGGAAGTTTTCAAAGGACCTTCTTCCAAAGGAGTTAATTTGTTAAATAAAGGTTGAATTAAAGTTGGATAAATGGCAATTGCAATAATTTGAACTAATATTAAGAAAACCCAAACGTAAAAAATGAAATTTTCACCAAAATAATCAATAATTTTCAAGAAAGTTGATAATATTGGGAACCCTAAAACCAGTGTTAATAACAAAGATTTAATCATATCAGATATCCAAAGGGACACGGTTAATTTATTGAAACCAAATTTTTCTTCCAAAACAAAATTTTTATAATAGGACAATGGTAAAGAAATTATAGATGAAATGATTTGTAAAATGAATAAAAAAAATAAACTATGAACAATCAAGCTATTTTGAGCAAAAGCAGGTAAAAATTTGGTTGTTGATTGATAAAAAAATTTAGCAACTGACCATAATTTTGGTAATAAATCAAATTTAATAAATGAAACATTTTGAATGAAATTGAATGTATCTTGGAAAATTGAAAATTTGGCCTTAGCACGAGAATAAGCTTGAGATTTGATGAAATCTTGTTGTTTAATTTCTTTAGATAACGTTGGAGGTAAATTTTTTTTATTCAAAACTTTATATTGTCTTGTCGTCAAATAAGTTTCCCAAAAAAATTGGAATGCGGTGAATCCCAAGATGATGGATTTCCAGTTGACGGAATTGTTGTCTAAAAAACCCGCAAAGGCTGTGAAAATAGACATTGTAGCTAGTTTGCTTGTGAGCGGGAAAAAAAAGAAAACAAAAGAGTTACGTTGCAAATTTGCAAATTTATTGGAAATTTTTCACTTTATGTATAAAATTGGTTGAAAATTTAAAAACATTTCAAAGTGTGGTGTGTACCGAACTACATTTAATGTTGTATGTTTTGTATGTTTGTGTATATTATATGAAAGATAAAAGACAGATTACTGTTTCTTTTGTTGAGTAGCTGTAGCGGTTTTAAGTTTTTTCAAAGCTATTCTCACCATTTTTTTGAACCAAAAAACGTTAAGTGAATCCAAAGCTAGGTTGAGAAACACGATGGAAGTCACCAGCCAGAGTGGGAGGTGGTCTTTAAACTTGATGAACTCTAGTGTCACGGCATAGATAGCGTAGAACCCCCAAACAATTCTCACCAAAAAGAAAACCACAATCAAGATGAGTCCATTGAGGATGGTGAACCAAGCAGGTGCGAAATCAGCAGGAAGTTTTGTTAGGAACCAGTTGATGTTGACAAAAGGCGAGGATAGTTCAAACAGCAGGAACCCGGAAACCCAGTCTAAGCAGAACGGTCTGAGTGTAGTGGTGAAGACATACAAAGCAGCAACAGCGTGCAACAAGAACCCGAATCCAAACAGATGGAAGTATTTCAAGCACACGTACAGATCCCAAAGAAAGTATCCAATGGTGATGGCACTGACAGAGGCAGCGTATGGGTGGTATCCCAAGATTGGGTGCTGGGCTAAGTACTCGTCCCGGAAAAGAGGCACGATTGCAGCAATGGAGACGAGACACTGGACCATGGCGACGATGTGGATATCAAAGTTCTTTCTGTCCTTGCCATTGAGCACGGTGTAGTGTTTGCCAAACAACCTGGTTGCTATCCAAGGGCACGCTGCCATGAGAGCTGAGTAGAAGAGCACCGAGGCCAGGATCTCATGGGAGTGTGCTTTGTAGAGGTTTGGGTCGTTGGTGAAGAATGGGTTGTATTGGAGAAAGATGTCGTTATACACCATATTTCAGCTAGGGAAACAAAACAAAACAAAACAAAACAAAAAACAAAGATTTGATGGATGGAAGATGTCGTGTGACTAAAGAGAGATTGGAATGATCAAAGAAAGAGCTTGTTAGAAGTGTTTGGTACCACAATCGTGTTCGTAATTTGTAAATTGTAATTTGTAAATTGTAAATTGCACATGTTGAAAAAATTTATCCTTCTTTAAACTGTACAATTTTACAATACATACAAACTTTTCAGCTAGTTGACCAACTGAACAGCCAGCTGCCAGAATAGAAAGATGCCTTACGAACTAGTCTGCCTGGGAAACCCTTTGCTCGACCTCCAAGTCGACGTGGATGCTGCTTTCCTCAACAAGTACAACCTCAAGTCCAACGACGCCATCTTGGTGGAGCCTAAACACTTGCCTATCTATGAGGAGGTCATTGCAAACCCAACAGTGAAGTACGTTGCTGGAGGTGCTGCGCAGAACACCGCGAGAGGTGCACAATACCTTCTTCCACCAAACTCTGTCGTCTATTTTGGTTCTGTTGGTAAAGACCAGTACTCTGACTTGTTACTAAAGGCCAACGAGAAAGCTGGTGTTAAATCATTGTACCAGTTCCAAGACGCCCATGCCACGGGTAAATGTGCTGCGTTGATCACCGGCCACGACAGATGCCTAGTCACCGACCTTGCTGCTGCTAACCACTTCACTCCGGATCATTTGCAAAAACCAGAGAACTGGTCCTACGTTGAAGGTGCTAAAGTGTTCTACATTGGTGGATTCCATCTCACTGTTTCCCCAGAAGCCATTGCTTTGTTAGGCCAGCACGCTGCAGACAACAACAAGACTTTTGCCATCAACTTGTCTGCTCCATTCATTCCTCAGTTCTTCAAAGATCCATTGGACAAATCTATTGCCTTTGCTGACTACGTTATTGGTAACGAGTCTGAAGCTGAAGCATATGGTGAATCTCACGGTTTGAACACCAAAAACCTTGCTGAGATTGCAAAATACATTGCCAAAGAACCAAAAGTCAACAGCAAGAAGTCCAGAACTGTTATCATCACTCATGGTTTGGAACCAACAGTCACTGTTACTTACAACCCAGCAGATGATTCCTTTGATGTCAAAGAATATCCTGTCCATGCTTTGGACGCTGCAAAATTGGTTGACACCAACGGTGCTGGTGATGCTTTTGCTGCTGGGTTCATTGCTGGTGTTGTCTCTGATGACTCTTTGGACACTTGTGTTGATAAAGGTCAATGGTTGGCTAAACTCAGTGTTCAAGAAGTTGGTCCTTCTTTCCCAGCTGAAAAATTGACCTACTCTGCTTGATTTTTTAACTGACTGTTCATCTATATATAACCAGCCGTAAAAGCATAAATTATAATCAACAGATTCAACTACATAGTGTTTAATTGTAAGATAATCCGTTAACTACGATAGAATTTTATGAAAATTATCAAAATTATTAAAATATTAAAAAAAAATATCAAAATTAATATCAATATCTGAAGACCAGAACACCAACTGATTTAAAGACTATGCGACTCTCACAGATTTTATGCTCACTAATAATACCCTACAGCTATGCACAAAACTTTTCATTCCATCAATCAACAGACTTAATATCACCTCTTTCTCTGAACCCACAAAACTTTTTGATTCAAAACTCTACTTCTTTTGAGGATGATCAAGAACTTACCTGCCATGCAGTATACTACAAACCACCACATCAAGATCAATGCTCTCATGCACAACTATATTGTCAAGATTATAAAATAGGTGTATTTAATTACGTGTCATATTACTACTGCTCAAATTTTCAAAACTTGAATCTTATAATTTATTCAATAACATTAATCATTTTATTCACATCATTAGGAATAACTGCAAGTGAATTCTTATGTCCAAACTTAAACTCTTTAGCAAAATTGTTTCAGATGAGTGAAAGCTTAACTGGTGTAACTTTATTAGCTTTAGGTAATGGAAGTCCAGATGTTTTTTCAACTTTTGAATCAATCAAAATTGGTTCTGCAAGTTTAGCTATAGCTGAAATAATTGGTGCTGCTGTTTTCATAACTTGTGTTGTTGTTGGTTCAATGGCTATAATTAAACCTTTCAAAGTTGTTAAAAAACCATTTATAAGAGATATTGGTTTCTTACTAATTGCATATCTTACAACAATACTGATATTATTTGATGGTGAAATTACAATGATAGAGTCTATTGTTATGATCTTATTATACTCAAGTTATGTTATATTTGTTGTGTTTTGGGATTGGATTTCTATTAAAAAAAGAAAAATTCAATTGATTGATCAAAAAATTAGAAATTTACATATTGATGAAAATGATTTACAAACTGATGGTGTTAATAAATTTATCATAGAGGAAAATAATGAATTAAATGATGAAGAAATCTTGAATTCAATTAATACAATTGATAAACAAAATTTTAATCAGTTTATTAATTTTGAAACTTCAAAAAATCATAATTTAAATAAATGGACTGCAGATTCTTTAAATCATTTTTATAGACCTTCAATCTTATCTGCAATTCAATTGAACTCAAAATTGAATGATTTTTATCAATTAGATTCTAAAAATCATAATTTACATTCATCATCAAACTTTGATAATAATAATAATAATAATAATTTCAACAATGATGTCATATCAATGAAAACTATACCATCAAGAGCAACTTCGGATCCTTATATCAAGATGTCATCAACTTCAATTTATAAAGATGATGAAGAAAATCAATTGTTTAATGACATACAAAGACCAATCAATACAGCACCTGCAATACTTGAGCCATTTACAGACAATGAAAATGATTTTGAAATTGGAATTGGACATAATTTTGCACAACCGGAATTCATATCTCATCCTAATGATCATGATTATGTTGATGCGTTTAATCAATTACACACTCATTTAATTAAAGATGATGTACTATTAATTAAAAGTTACTCAACTTGGTTATTAATATTTCCAACTTTACAAAATTTCTCAAATCAATCAATATTATCTAAAACTTTTAATATTATTTGTTTACCAATGGTGACTATTTTAAGATTAACTATTCCAATTATTGAATATGATAGGAAAAGCGATAATGATTCTATTATCGATAATTTTAAATTGTTTTCAATTCAATCATTAATTTCTCCAATATTCATCAGTTTATTCTTATTTCAAGATTTCAATAAAATTTTAGTAATTTTAGGATCAATTATTTGTTCATCATTATTAATAACTACATTAATTTCATATAAAAAATTAATCAATCCATTATTTATTAAATTAATCAACATTTTTTTTGCAATTTTAGGTTTTTTAATTTCAATTTTTTGGATATCAACAATTGCCACAGAATTAATTTCAATAATTAAATTCATTTCAATTTTATTTAATTTATCTGATGATATCTTAGGTATAACAATCTTTGCCATTGGGAATTCATTAGGTGATTTCATAAGTAATTTTACCATTGCTAAAATGGGATTCCCCATTATGGCACTTTCTGCATGTTTTGGTGGTCCACTATTGAATATTTTGTTGGGAATTGGTGCTTCGGGAACTTTCATAATTCCAAATATTGACCATCATATTGAAATTGTTATATCCAAAACTTTGATAGTTTCTAGTGTCGCTTTATTAATTAATTTATTGTTTTTATTGATTTTTGTTCCAATTAATGGATGGGTTTTAGATAAATTTGTTGGTACAGTAATGGTTTCACTTTGGTGTATTTCTACAATGATTTGTGTTATTATAGAACTGGTTTGATTGGGTTATTTTGGGAGTTCATAAATAACTTAATAATGTCTTTTCATATGTACATACAGTAAAATTCGTAGATTTTTTAATTTAGTTTTTTTTTTTTTTTTTTTTTTTTTTTTTAAAACTTTTTATTAAACAATTGTGAGACGCAACAATAATGATACAGACCGACGAGATCGAATTATCATTAGATCCAAAGCTACTCGACGAGCATGTTGACCCATTCCAACTTGACGAGTGAGTGTGAGGGTTTTTTTCCTTTTTTTTTTTTGTTTTTTTTTCTATATTCCCGTAAAATACTGACCCCAATAGAAATAAACTGAGTTTGAATCAGTTAATACCCAGAATAATACAAGAACGAGGACCATTTGCACAGATAACTGAAGAGTCATTAATCAAAGAGATTAATTCTACAACCTCACAAGATTCAACCCATTCAGATGATCAGCAATTTAACTTAGAAGATGAAGATGAAGATGAAGATGAAGCAGACGATGAAAAAATTGGAATCAGTAATAATGAATTCATGTTAAAAAAACAGGAATTTTTAAAACAGATTGGCGTTGCCTTGAATGAATCGTCATTATCATTAGATTTTATTGCTTTATTGATCAGTTCAGTTAGACCAGCAGCAGGTACGGTATCAATGTCTGCACATTTGAAAAAATTTGTTCCTTTAGGTTCATTGAATTCAGATACAGCGATTCAAGAACCAGATGAGGCGATGAAAGAGGCACAATATAAAGAGGATAAAGAGATTGGCCATGTTTGGAAGATTTCTAGTTTAGAGGCAGCTGTAGGAAGATTGAATGATGCTAGTTTAAGATTGAATCAAGAAGTTATGAAGGAGAAATATTTTTGGGATGCTATTGGTGAGAATTTTGATAATAAAGATATGTTGTATAAAACTAGGGACAAATTGACAGGGAAAAGAATTTTTGCTGTTAAATATGGATATGAAGATTCAGGATCTATTTTCAAGAAAAAAGGTTCAGCTATTTTGAAACCAGTTAATAATGATAAACATATTCAAGTTATTGCCATGGAAGGTGGTAAATTGAATGAAGAACGATTGTTAAGAGTGAGAATCAAGAATAAGGATGGCGAGATTATTGGAGAATCAAGAATGGAAGAGAATATAAATTTTAATGATAGTATTAAATCACAAATTGATAAAGAGAAATTTTATATTTTTGAAGAAGAATTGTTTGAACAGCTACGTAAAGAAGCTGTTGAATTGATTTCATGCGGTGTTCAATTGGAGAATGACTATAAGATCTCAATTCATTTGAATGAAGGTGGTCATGAAACTATTGAATTAGAGTATATTGATCCAAAATTGGAAGACGAGACCATGCTCAAACCAGAAAGCAATGTGGAGTTCAGAAGAAGTGAATTGATTTCCTGTTATTTGAGATTGATGTTGACTGTTAAATTCAAGCGTAATTTAGAATCTAACTTGAAAGTTAAAGTGTTGAATTCTGTTAAAAATAAAAATGGTAAAGTGGTGATCAAACCAGAAAGTGATATTTTGAAGCCATTAGTGGGGCATTTCAGACACGAGTACTTGGCTAAGCAGCTGTACCATACTATCAAGACAGAGCTTATGGGACAGTTGAAAAAGGAAGAGAATGGTGGTAATGATGTTAAATTGGAAGTTCTAAGATACTGCAATATCAGCAAGAAGGATTATACACAAGATTCATTCAAACGTATTCTGACATCTCCAAAAACTCACTTTAAAATCACCTCCAGCACGCTCTCCATAAATGCAGAACTGGAGTCCATTGATTTCATTTCTAGCAAAATCAATTTGGAGATCCTGGACCAGCACGACAAGCTGATGAAGCTTGAATTCCAAGACGTGGTGGAGGTAGAGCGTTGCTTATTGTGGTTTGCAGCTGACCTGCACAGAGAAGATCGATTGGATCATTAAATAGTTAAGAAGTTACACAAAAAAGAAAAATGTGCCAATATAACACACAATATAAAAACCACGAAATTATCTCTTTAAACAACACAAATAAAATCTCCACCCAGCATCCAGCATAAGCAACAATGTCACTCGCGTTTGCAAGATCAACTTTTGTGTTTGGCCTCTTCTTGGTCCTTTTCATTGCCATCAGCGCAGCTTCAACCGCGTTTATTCTCCCATTGTTGATTCTGTCTTTTGTGTTTTCCAGCTTTGTTGTTGTGTTTTCCGGGTTGAGTTACACCTCTTTCAGAGTCGCGTCTTCCAGTTACAACCACTCGGTTAGTTTCTTAAACAAGCTGTTAAGAAAGTTGGCTGATTCAATTCCTCCTTCTGTTGGTGTTGTTGAAGTTTCCAAACAAAGCAAATTGCAGAAATTGATATCCAAATTACAAGTGTTTTACAAGTTGAAAGAGTGGTTTATTGCATTGGAGTTACTGGTTGCTGATTTCTTGAGTTTTGGTACATCTACTTCTGAGAATAAGTCAGATCCAGTCACTGATCCAGTTCCATTTGAAGAAGCTCCAGCTTTGTGTGCCGAAGAAATTGCACTACAAGCAGCAGATGCTTCTATTGCAGCTACTTCTGTTCCAGAAGAAGTTGTCTTCAGGCCATGTGTCGAACCAGATCCAATTCCAGTGACAGTTACAACTCCAGTTCATGTTGAAGAATAATTTTCAAATTCAACTCTTTTTTGAAAGAAAAACTAACAAAATTGCATTTCTACTTCTAAATAGCTACTGATTTTTGGTCTCATAACTTCCATATTCATATCAAACTAATCCAATTTTTTCTTTATTACATTGATACTTTTGAACTTTGTAGCCAACCCTCGAAACTCTTACCGGAATTCAAAAAAAAAAAAAAAAAAAAAAACACAAATTTGGAAAATCTCAAAATCTCAAAATTTATTCAAACACGTCGTCATAAAATTCAAATATTAGAGAATATAGAAAAACAACAAATACAAAAATATGAGATTTAGTTCAATGATATCGCTTCTCGCAGTTTCTTGTGTGGCAAAAGCTTTTTCTTATTCCAATGGGAAAATAGAAGTGGACGGCGTTTCACAAGATTTTGGCTCAACTGTTCAATTCAATTCCAAAAATTCAGTTCTTGATATATCTTTTGAAGTGAATCAAACACCTGCCCAATTATTCATCAAACTATCAAACAAAGATGGAATTGAAACATCATATCAACCAAGTTTACGCAACAACAAAGCTAAATTATCTTTAAAATTCATTGAATTGCCTTCTTTATTCAAATCAAATGATCAATTAGATTTAAAATTAATTGGCGTTGATTCATTAACAGATTCAAATAAAATTTTTGAATCAATTGGTTTATTAAAAATTCCAAACGATATTCAAATATTTCATGAAAAGGCTGAAAGAATTGCTCCAAAACCTGAAATTTTCCATATTTTCAATCAACCTCCAAAAACTGTTCCATTGATAATTGCATTAATTTTTGCAATTTTACCAATTATATCATTTTTCATCTTATTATTAATTTGGTTCAATTTAAAATTAATTAATTTCAAAAATTTCAAAATTCAAGATAATGCAATTTTTATTGGTTTAATTTTATCTTATGAGTTTGTATTTTGGAAATATTATACTGGTTCTACTATTTTCCAAACTTTGGCAAGATCTGCTATTCTATTAGGTCCAACTTTATGGTTTGGATCAAGATCTTTAAGATATATTCGTTCATTAAGAGAAACTGGTAAACGTTGAAAATGTTTATAATTATAAATAAGCAAAAAAAAAAAAAAAAATTGTATAAAAATAAATGGATTAATTATAAATCTATATAAAAAAAGAAAGTATTGGGTCACTCCATTTTACTCGTATCGTTAATGCAATATTTAATCGTCTTTAATTCACTTAATATAAATATTATAGTTAGAACTTGTGTACTAATGATAATATTAAATGATATCGACTTAATTCAATTATATATTGCTGATCAAACTTCAACAGCTACTCCACAAATTATATTTATTTGATTGTACACAGTACCAGCTATATATTAATATTATTAATATAACTGGATGTAGTGTATTTTTGATAAAATAAATACTGGAGCAGTGCCCTGGCCTTTTACCAAAGTGGTAACAAGCACGTCTAGATATCTAGTAGATTTGAAAAATCTAATTATTATCCGTTAGTTTATTATGGTCCATGTAGTTACAGTATGACTTTTAGTACCATAACTTAAAAAAAAAAAAAAAAAGGTAGTTCATCGTATATATTACGATAGCAATATAGCCTGCAAATATATATAAAAAAACAAAAGAATTACGGCTTAATATAATTATAAGGAAGACTCTTATAATGACAAAAAAAAAAAAAATACATATGGATATCAAAGAACTTTGTAACACGAACTAAACATTGCTTGATGTATTAAATACATTCTATTAATGTTTATTATTTTGTTGATAGTCATCACTACAATAAAAACATTAAAAATTGACTTTACAATTTTATTATAAATCAATTCAAAAACTAACAACAATTTCCTCTTGTTTTAGTTGTTTTAAAAAAAATCTTCCTCGTCATCTTGTAAAGAGTTAATGAATTCCAGATCCGCTTCATTAATTTCTTCTAACATAGCACCATCTTCTTTTTTACTAATACTTGGAGGATATCTCATAGCTTTAACACTATCATCATGTAATGAATTAACAAAATTAATACGTTGATTAAATTGTTCTTGAGGTAAATTTGTTGAGTAAATATTCGAGATTTCATTTGATTGAACATACCCTAATTGATGATTAATTGTTGCATCAATAACACCATCTGCAATAGCTTTACCAACAATATATTCAGCTGAAGATTCATTATCTAGATGCAATTTTATACAAATATCTTTTAAAGAGATTTTTGTATAGGATAATGAAATGATTCTGATACCAGTTTTAATAACATTTGACCTTAATCTTGTAACTAAGCTTAAATTATCATCTTTAATAAATTGTTCACGGTTTTTATTTAAGAATTCATTAAAAATTTTTAAATCACCTAATTTAACAGCTTTACAAATTTCTTTATATGGATTTAAGGTTTTCTCAAAACCTGGTTTTTGGAAATATGAAAGTTCTGGAATTTCACCTGTTAATAATTCAATTAATGCATTTAATTTATAAGAAGCTTGTAAAAATCCAATTGAATTTGATGTTGTTGGTGATTTTCTAATTGCACTTGTGACATAATTTTGTGCATCTGAATAATTTAATTGAATTGAATTAATTCTAGCTAAATAATAATAATATCTTGCTTCAATTGAATTAGAAATATTTGAAGGAAATTCAATTTTTTCAACAAAATTTAAAGCTTGCGAATAATCTTTTGTCAAAATATAGTTTCTTAGAAGTAATGTGATCAACGAACCTAATGTTTCATCATCATGTTTAATTGTAGCAGTTCTTAAAGCATTCAATAAATCAGATCTAATTGAAATTAAATCATTTAATAATTCTTTTGTTCTTGAAATGTAAAACCAAATTTTAGAATTGATTAAATCTAAAGATCTTCTATTGTACGATTTGATTAATGGAATGATTGTTTTGACATTTAACAAATCTAATTGTTTCAATTGATTTGAATCTAATAAATAAAATTGTACTAGTAAATGAATAATCATTTTAATTTCTGGTAAAACAATTTCTTTAGTTTCAGTTTCAATTTTAGAAGAGCCTATAAATGGCAACAATGTGGCGTCATCAAGATAAGTAATGATCAAGTATTCCAAGACATCAGCATTCAAAAGTTTTCTAATGGAAACCATTTCCCTCAATGTCTTGAAGATATAACGTTGATCAAATGTAGAAACTGTTTTGGCCACCAATTGAAATGAGGACTCGATTGTGGCAATGGTGGTTGCATTGATATCTTCAATGGTCTTCTCGTGGTCAACCTCAATGGTGACAGGCTCGTTCTCGGTGGTCATCTTGTGTTTCCTCAGATTGATAATGGTAGCTTTTCAATAATTCATGGTGGCAAATTTCCATAAATTTGATGAAATTCTGAGATTTGAAAGAAATGTCTGGATGTTGCAATAATTTGCACCTTTTAATTACCATTATAACATAATTCAATGAACAACATTGTAATTAAAAAAGTTTCACCTCTACTAATATTGCTAATAAAGGAATAAAATACAAATAAACAAAAAACTACCACAAAAGAATATAAAATCTCGTTTATTTATTTAATTTTCGTTTTACTTCATGTATATCTTTTATATGCATTTTGATTTGCTTCTAAATTAAAATCTTCCGTTTTAATGATGAATGATTTCATGGACTAGTTTATCTCAAATAAAAATCCACTTTAAAGAATATCAAGTTACTTTACTTCACTTCATTTATTTAGCTTCAGCAGCTAATTTTTCAGCTTTAGCAATGACATCTTCAATACCACCAACCATATAGAAGGCGTTTTCTGGCAAGTGATCATATTTACCAGCTAAGACATCTCTGAAAGAAGTGATGGTGTCTTTCAATCTAACTAATCTACCTGGGATACCAGTGAAAACTTCAGCAACGGCAAATGGTTGAGATAAGAAACGTTGGATTTTTCTGGCTCTTTCAACAGTTAATTTATCTTGTTCAGATAATTCATCCATACCTAAAATAGCAATAATATCTTGTAAAGATTTGTAAGATTGTAAAGTTTGTTGGACTTGAGTAGCAACATCATAATGTTCTTGACCAACAACTGAAGCATCTAACAATCTTGATTTGGAATCCAATGGATCGACAGCTGGGTAAATACCTAATTCAGAAATACCACGGGACAAGACAGTAGTAGCATCTAAATGGGCAAAAGTGGTAGCTGGAGCAGGATCAGTTAAATCATCAGCTGGGACATAAACGGCTTGGACTGAAGTAACAGAACCTTTTTGGGTGGTGGTAATACGTTCTTGTAAAAGACCCATATCAGTGGCCAAAGTTGGTTGATAACCGACAGCAGATGGAATACGACCTAATAAGGCAGAAACTTCTGAACCAGCTTGAGTGAATCTGAAAATGTTGTCAACGAATAATAAGACATCTTGACCTTCTTCATCTCTGAAATATTCAGCAATGGTTAAACCGGTTAAAGCAACACGAGCTCTAGCACCTGGTGGTTCGTTCATTTGACCAAAAACTAAAGCGACTTTGGAATCACCTTCTAAGTTGATGACACCAGTTTCTTTCATTTCACGGTATAAATCGTTACCTTCTCTGGTTCTTTCACCAACACCAGTGAAAACAGAAAAACCACCATGAGCTTTGGCAATGTTGTTAATCAATTCTTGGATAAAGACGGTTTTACCGACACCAGCACCACCGAATAAACCAATTTTACCACCTCTAGCGTAAGGAGCTAATAAATCGACAACTTTAATACCAGTTTCTAAAACTTCAGCAGCAGTGGATTGTTCGGCAAAAGATGGTGGATCAGCGTGGATTGGATTTCTTTGTTTGGTGTTGATTGGACCTCTTTCATCGATTGGTTCACCAATAACGTTGATGATACGACCTAAAGTTTCACGACCAACTGGGACGGTAATTGGAGAACCAGTGTCAACAACGGATTCACCTCTAACTAAACCTTCAGTACCATCCATAGCAATAGTTCTGACGGTGTTTTCACCTAAATGTTGAGCAACTTCTAAAACTAAACGACCATTTTCGTTGTTGATTTCTAAAGCGTTCAAAATAGCTGGTAATTGACCTTGTTCGAATTGGACATCGACAATAGCACCAATAACGGCTCTGTATACATTGTTAGTATATTGCTATTCAGAATACAAACAGCTTTAGATAGAATGATCTTAACATTGAATTTGCAAAAAAAAAAAAAAAAAAAAAAAAAAAACACCCAAAATTTTTTCCCCAATAATATCCAAAACGTTTTTTACTTATAGGGAGAAAATTGAAGTCGTTCACAACAAGAGGACAGGAAAATTTCAATGCTTAATCATAGATGAATTGAACAGTGACTGATGATCCGCTGTTGTGTAGAGCAACCAAACTGTAGTTTCACCCCTTTCTAAAGAAAAAACAAAAGCAAAAAAACAAAAATGTTTGGACAAAACGAGGAAAAAAATCACAATCAAAAGCCTAAAGACCTACTGTTGTGAGCCAATTGACAATGGATTGTTGATGGATAGGTAATGTGTTGATCCAGATCAGGCTGGTTGTAGGCATTTATGCAAAAGCCGATGTTTGAAAATGACAATACTCACTTGACTTTACCTTGAGCAGCGGCAGCGGTAGCCAAACCTCTGTTGAAGACCAATTGACGTTTGGCAGCTTGGAAGGCTGCCTTGGAGGTAGCGTTGTATAATCTTGGTAGAACCATTTTCTTAGTTAAAACAAACTGTAGACTAACAAGTTAAGTGTTGGAAAAGAAGAAAGAATTTGAAAAAGGAGTGAAAATGTTGAAAAGCGATTTTGAAGAAAATTTTCGACGACTAGGAATTCGAGCGTGTTTTCATTGGTTGTTATGTTGCGGGCGGGTAAGTTGTTTTAGTTTTGTAATTATGGGTGGTGAAAGCTGTTGTGTAGCTTGTTTAATAATAGTGTGTAAAGTAGTAGAGTATAGTAGTGGTTCAAAGTTTCAATCAACTTTCTAGCACCAGTATTGGTTGAGCAATGATGTAGTCTATCTTGTTTTGCTGATTCATATAACAGAGCACATGATGCATCATGTGACCTAGTCGACTAAAGAGACTTCAGTTCGAATTGCAGCAGAGCAGTGCTAAGAATTTATTAAAGAGCGATATGTATTACATTACAATAAAACAACATGAATAGTACAGTATATTGACAGATGAGATTACTTCTTACCCAGTTGACTGGCAACTAAAGCTGCTTTCTCGACACCTTTGATAATTCCACTCTTAACTCCAGCAGATTCCATTTCAACCAAACCAGCAATGGTGGTTCCACCTGGCGTACAAACTTTATGTTTCAATTCACCTGGATGTAATCCACTCAATTCAACCATTTTAGCAGTCCCTTCCAAAACTTTCAAAGCACATTCTTTACTTTCTTGAAATGGAATTCCCATACTTAATCCACCTTCAATTAGTCCTTCCAACATCAATAAAACGAAAGCAGGGCCTGAACCAACTAATGAAGTGGCAGCATCCATGTTTTTCTCTGGTAATTCAACAACTTTTCCAATTGGAGAAACAAGATCTAAAATCAGTTCACGTTCATCTTCAGTGATAGTTGTTGAACTGGAGATAACTGCTGTACCATAACCATATTTAGCTGGTGTGTTTGTCATCACTCTACTGACTCTGTTAGAGTAACTAGAGAATTGTTGGATAGTCCAACCTGCAACCATTGATATGAGTAATTTACCTTTAATGGCATCAGTAGTGGCATTCAAAGCTGACTCAGTGATGTAAGGTTTTGTGGCAATGATAACAACTTCAGCTTGTGAAACAGCTTGCTTATTTGAATCATCACCGAAACTGACCTCAAATGGAATTGAACTTGTGGAATACTGTTGTTTCAATTTCAAAGCCGAAGATTCAGATTTCACACAGGCAATGATTTTGGCTGGTGCGGTTTTGGCAGCTGGACTGGCCAAGTACGCAGACAGAAGAGCTTGGCCAATGGTTCCACAGCCTAAAATGACAAGAGTATAAGGATTGGACATTGCTGGCAACTGGAGAGGTTGTAAGAAAATAAAAAAAAAGTTTCACTGCTGGACAAATATTGGAAAAAAAGGCGAGCAGTGGCCGTACCAGAAAGTGGATTACAACTAATGATTGATGGAGATGAGGTGATTTGTGATAAGGAGTTTGTTAAGAAGGCTGACAATAAAGGAGGTAGACGTAGAAGAATATTGTGAAAGATAGATAGCTAATTATCGATAATATAGTTCTCTTTTCGACGTTGTGAAACTAGACATACATTATAAAATATATGTAAAACACCGTAAACTTTAATAAAAATGATAAATTTGAAAAATGTTTCCAACTTCAAGAACAAACAAGTCATAATTTGAGAGTTTAATAAAATACTATAATGCAACAAAATATCCCACAAGTTCCAACATTGTATCCAACTGAAGAGGAGTTTGCAGACCCAATAAAATATTTATCTTCCCCAGAAATTGGAAAACTTGGTACAAAATATGGAATCCTTAAATTAAAACCCCCAATGAATTTTAAACCTGAATTTAATATTAATAAAAGGAAATTTGAGTTTGTTCCAAGGATCCAAAAACTAGGAGAATTAGGGATATTGAATAGATGTCGTTTATTTTTTTGTAAACAATTAAGAAATTTTAATGTTATGAATAATATTAATGATGATGATGATGATGATGATAAAAACAATGAAATTGGGAGAATTTTTATGGATGGAGTAGAAGTTTATTATTATGATATATTTATTGAAATAGTTAAATTTTGCAATGAATTAGAAAGAAAACAAAATTTTGGTAAAGATTATATTCCTGATATCAAATATGAAAAATTGATTCAAACAAATGTTTTTGAGAAATTAAGTAACAAATTCAAGATTGAAGAAACAATTCTACAAAAAATTTATTTTAGTAAATTAAAAAAATATTTTGATTTCCTAAGTGAGAAAAGACAGTTTAATAATATTATTAACTTTAAAAATCCAACTTCTTTATTGAAAATTGACAAAGAGGTGAAATTTGAAGATGAAGAAGAATCTGATTCTTTTAATTCTGATTCTGATGATGATAATAATGAATGTGTCATATGTCATAAACAACATTTGGTTGAATTTCCTTCTGGAGATGATGATGATGATGATGATGATGATGATGATGATGATGATGATGATGATGATGATGATGATGATGATGATGATGATGACCAGTTAGATGATGATCAGCAAGTGGAAGAAAAAGCCGATGATGTTTTATTATTATGTGACTCTTGTGATAAACCATATCATTTGAAATGTTTGAAATTGGATTCAGTACCAACAACTGATAAATGGTTTTGTGATAGTTGTATTATTGGGAATGGTTATTATGGTTTCACTGAATCCAAAAAAATTTTTTCATTAGATGATTTTAAACATTATTGTAATAAATTTGATCAACAATATTTCAAAGATAATAAACCAACTAGTACTAAAGAATTAGAAGCAAAATTTTGGAAGTTAGTTTCAGAAAATAATAAAGTTCAAGTTTATTATGGAGCAGATATTCATAATTCTTCTAAAGGTACTAAAACAGGATTTCCATCTTTAAATTATATCCCATCAGAAATATTATCAGATCCAATTAAAAAGCAAAGTTTCATGAAACATGTTCATCATAATATGAATTTAAATAATTTACCATTTGCACCAGGATCATTATTAACTCATTTAACAACGGATATTTCAGGAATGACGATACCATGGATTTATATTGGTTCTACATTCTCAACTTTTTGTTGGCATGTTGAAGATCAATTCACATTAAGTGCAAATTATCAACATTTTGGAGCTGTTAAAAAATGGTATTGTATTCCAAGTTCTTCATGTGAAATGTTTGAAAAATATGTGGAAGGACTAGCACCTGATTTGTTTAATAAACAACCAGACATTTTACATCAATTGGTCACATTAGTTTCTCCATTTGAATTGAATGATAATGGGATTGAAGTTTATGGAGTTGATCAAAACGAAGGGGAATTTATTATTACTTTCCCAAGAGTTTATCATGCTGGTTTCAACTGTGGGTTTAATGTCAATGAAGCTGTAAATTTCACCATGAATGGATGGTTAGAATTTGGTGTTCTTGCTGATAAGAAGTACAGATTGGGTAAGAATAAAATCAGTGTTTTTGATATTTGGGGGTTGATCATTGATTTGATCAAAGATGGAAGGGGTTTGGAATGGAAACAAGAGCTGAGGGATAAAATAGAGATGGAATTACAATTAAGAGATACAATATTGAATGGCTTAACGAATAAAGATTTGGTGAAACATGTTTTCAGTATGAAGAAATTGAATTCAGAGGAAGATGTGGACACTGAACTGGAAGGAGTTATTTGCAGCGAGTGCAAAGGCCACTGCACGTTCCATTACATGATGAAATACGAGGATAAAACTTATGGGAACCATGCTCCAATAACACCTTTATCCACACCAAACAATGAAACTAGTGAAACTGTTCGGAAAAGTAAGAGAATCAAGCTGATAGAAGACAAGAAGTTTGCTAGAAAAGTGGTTTGTTTGGAGGACTATTTGAAGACAGATGGGTGTTATAAAGACCAAATGTTTGTTGTGCGCAACATTGACAAAGTGATTGAAATGTTAAGATAAATTCATAGCTTTAACCACTACATATAAGTAAAAAGTACATACATTAATATTACATAACTGTAGAAAATTGATACAAGGAAAAAAAAAAAAAATATTTCAATTGATTTGATATTTAAGACACAGAAGAAGAAGATGTCGTTGTACACAGTTCTCGTGCACTTGATTGTGCTCTCTGTGGGGAATTACAAGTTGTATTACTCTCCACAGGTTCTAGGTAAACAACTCTCTAGTTTATTGGTATGTTTTCAAATAATCCTGTTATCGGTAGCATAGCTAATTTTCGTTCTTTTGATAGTCCAATAGAATAAGATTCACTCCAGATGAACAATCAGTTATATTACTATTAAACTTCTTTACGATATTAACTGATTTCATTCCAATGATTTCGAATAATATTGAATATTTTAAAAAAATCAGTGGTTTAAGAATAATGGTCTATTCGGTGGCATTGTGGTTGATGAGTGATGATGTGCTTGTATGTGGTATAGGGATATTTGAAATAATAGTGAATTTGTTCATTTATGTTGAAGTTGTGGGAACTAATGGTGAGGAAGTTGAAGAAATTGGATATGAGATAGAAGAAGAGGAAGTTGAAGAAGAGATTTTTACTGCTTCTAGTAGCAGTGTCAATATGGGAGCTGAGTAGAAAGTTAATTAAAATGAAGAGTGATTAGCTAGAGATGGATCAATATTATCCCGAAAACTTCATTGATGTTGATGGAGAATCTGAATACAATAAACAGGCTTTTGCATGAAATAATGGGCTATTAATTAATTATCTGTAACAATAAAATATACGCTACAACTAAACCCGATATTCAACAATATTTTTACTTGAATTCAATTCTCTATATATAAATAAATATTTAAATAAAAAAATTTAAAAATTTAAAAATTTGTGTTTCTTAACAAACTTCAAAATGATTAATTCAATCACCACAATTCAACTGCGTTGTTTCCTGCTTTATTTACTAAGTTTCCAGTTACTGAAAGATGTCACTGTGATAATAGACCAGCCGTTGATCATGTTGATTGGTCAGGCATTGCAACTTGTACGCTGAAAACCTTTTTTTTTTTTTGATTGATTGATTGTAAAATAACTAACCTTTTCTTTTCATTTTTTCCCCCCCAATTATAGGAAAGATTTTATATATCACAAAATTCTAAATCCTTGAAATTAATAGTAACGATGTTCATAACAAATGGATCAATTGACTTAATCATGTTATTAACTAAAAATCATAAATTTTTTGATTCAATAATTCCATCAAGGTTGTTCTTCATGTTTGCATTAGTTGTTTATGGGTATTTATTTGGAGGTTACGATGTTATAATTTGTTATTTGATGGTTGAAGTTTGGATTAATTTAACCATTTATAATTTATTAAGAGGTGAAAAGGGTAAAAAAAGACAAGATTTTAAAAAATTTATGGAGAATGAATATTTGAAATATGAGAAAAATGGGAAAACTGAAGAATTTTATGAAAAATATGGTAAAATTGAAGATGTTTATTGATAATCTATTTATATATATATATTTATATATATTGTAGAATTTTCTAAAGCCAAGATGTTGGAATTAAATCATTATAAGCAATAATTTCATTTAAACAATTTCTACCATTTTCATTACAATTTTGGAAATTAACTAAGAAATCTGATTTAGTGTTATTAAAAAATAAATTGAAATCAGATTTTTTATTTGAACATTCCCCAATTCCTAAAGAATTAATTGTTCTTGTTGGTAATATTCCAATTCTTTCTCTAATAAATGCAAAATTTTGATAATAAAATTCTAAAGCAGAATTTTCATTAAATTTCCAAAGATTTACTTGTTTAAGGTAAATTATTGGTTCAAATAATAAATCAATTAAAATTTTTGTCCATTTAGTTTTTTTAATTAAAAATGAATTCAAATTGAAACCATTACAATCTTGAGTTAGTAACAGATTTAATGGTTGATTTGATTGTAAAAATGGCAAATCTTGCGATAATGAAGAAGATGATGGTTCAATCAATAAAGATTTCAAATTTTTAAAAATAAGTGATTCAATTGATTTTGATTGTTGAAGTATTAAAGTATTTAAATCTAAATACCAAAACCAATCACCATAATTGAAATTATAATCTTCATTCTCATCAGCCATTATATTCTTAATGATATCGAATTTTTGCCAACCTTCTCTAAATTCATTTGAATATTTTTTTTGAATTGTTAAATCTTTAATTATTAATTGATAGTTATGTTTTTTAGAGTAATTAATTTTATTTTGAATTGATAATCTTTCTAATTCCCATTCATCTGGTGTTTTCCAATTATATACCCCACCATTCTGATTTGCTCCCAAAATTATCACTATTTTATTTTTTTTATTATAAGTTGATTCTAAATTTTCATCTAAATTTGAATCAAAACTTTTATAGTTATAAAAAGTTGGATCTTGATCATAAAATTGTAACCGTTGTAATGGAGGCAGACCACCAATTCTGTGGTCTTTGTTGTAAGGAATGTTCCCAGTCCCACCTCGAGCTACTCCGTAGTGATGGGATGACTTGTGATCTTGATGATTTAAAACAGGTGTTGTTTGTCTCTTAGGAAAATTGTTTGAAGTATTGGATGATGATGAGGGAGAAGCTAGTAGGTAGATCAAGCAGAACAGCAGTGTTGTGGTAGCCAGCAAAGTCTGCCATCTGTATACTCTCAGAGAGTGGCGTATTCTGTTGAGCTGTAGCATCGACATGATGTGTTGTATTCGACTCATCAACCGTACTAAGTTTCAACTTAATGTATTAAATATTCATTCATATTATTGATGAAATTATAATAGGTGTGGCAAGTGCCAGATTTGTTCTGTCTCTCTCGAAATTAATTAAATTATTATATTAAATAATATATTATTTAATAATTTATATATTTAACAAATTTAGCATGAGAGCTAGCTAGCTAGCTAGAAGAACGATACTAAGTTTATAAAATTTGTGTGAGTTATTTTGAGTCGAAGCATTTTCTTAACTAACGACTTACGACTCACATCACAAATCTTTGCACAGTGACTACTCACAACTTGATTTAATTACTTACTTACTTACTTACTTATACTCAAAGTTTATACTTGAGTAGACTGTAGCTTGTTCAATGTTGTAACTTGTGAGTAAAACTTGTAAGTAAAAGTTGACTCACAATTGGAAGTCTATAGAGCATGCGAGTAAATGCAGTTATAGTGACGCGAGAGGCCCGATGAAGAAATTTTTAGCTCTGAAAGCGGGTCTGAAGGAGACTGACTACGGAGACTTGAGTTAGCAGTGTAACCCTGTCTACTCACATCATGTTATTTTTTCCCCCTTGAGGCTTCTTCCACTTCCACAATCTGAAAGTTTGAAACTTTTAAGTAGGGTTCAAACTTCAATGTTAAATCTTCATAGGATTGTTGATACTCTTTCTTTATAGCTGCTTAACTTCATGTGTAAATAATAGAAATTGATGGTCAAATAATGGTGTTTAGATGTATCTGTCGGTGGTGTCGTCAACCCCTGGCGCTGGCTGTCCTGTTGCTCCGAGAGAGATAACATTGAACAAACACCCGGCATTAGTACTAGTATACTATAAGTACTGTCACCTCAAAAATCAACAGTTCTAAAAGTTCTAAACACCAAAAATCCGGGGTAGCTTACATTATACCTATTACCGTATACGTCAACGTTAGTCTTTAACCTAACTTTATCTTGATACTTTTAATAACAGTTTATAGGCGCAAAGGACTGTTGCAATCCCCCACGATCTTGCTGTGGCACTATGTGTGTACTCTTAGCATAATATTAAATAGTCGTCCCAACATCAGTCGTTATGTCACTGCTACAAACTATGTAGTCCCTACTTAGTCCCCTGTCCAGTCCCTACTCAGTCTCATGTACAAGGTCATTCCTGTTGTCCTGCAAAACGAATTTCTTGAACAATCTCTGCTCAAGATTGAATTTTGAAATTGAAAATATAAAACCCAGAGCTGTTCCCTAGTCAGCTTACTTCTTTTAACAACCATTCCACAAAGACGTCAGATTCAACATCCACAAAATGTCAATCCCTGCTGAATCAATCGTCCCGGATGCTGGTGACATCAACAGAATCAGAAACAACTCTGTTTTGCTCAGCGACTCTGCAAACAAGATTTTAGTGGCAAACAGAGGTGAAATCCCTATTAGAATCTTTAGAACAGCTCATGAATTATCAATGCAAACTGTTGCCATCTATTCACATGAAGATCGTCTTTCAATGCATAGATTTAAAGCCGATGAAGCTTATCCTATTGGTTACAAAGGTCAATTTTCTCCAGTTCAAGCTTATTTACAAATTGATGAAATCATTTCAATTGCTAAAAAACATGGTGTTGATATGATTCATCCTGGTTATGGTTTTCTTTCTGAAAACTCGGAATTTGCAAGAAAAGTTGAAGAAGCTGGTATCACTTGGATTGGTCCTCCTCATCAAACAATTGATGCTGTGGGTGATAAAGTTTCCGCTAGAAATTTAGCTGCTGCTGCTAACGTTCCAACTGTTCCAGGTACTGATGGTCCAATTGAAACCGTGGAAGAAGCTCAAGATTTCGTCAATAAATATGGTTTCCCAGTTATTATTAAAGCCGCTTTTGGTGGTGGTGGTCGTGGTATGAGAGTTGTTAGAGAAGGTGATGATATTGCTGATGCTTTCCAAAGAGCTAAATCTGAAGCTATCACTGCTTTTGGTAACGGTACTTGTTTCATCGAAAGATTCTTAGACAAGCCAAAACATATTGAAGTCCAATTATTAGCTGATAATCATGGTAACGTTATTCATCTTTTTGAAAGAGATTGTTCAGTTCAAAGACGTCATCAAAAAGTCGTTGAAGTTGCTCCTGCTAAAACTTTAACCACTGAAATCCGTGATAGAATCTTAACTGATGCTGTTAAATTAGCTAAAACTGCTAATTATCGTAATGCTGGTACTGCTGAATTCTTGGTTGATAATCAAGGTCGTCACTATTTCATTGAAATTAACCCAAGAATTCAAGTTGAACATACCATCACCGAAGAGATTACCGGTGTTGATATCGTTGCTGCTCAAATTCAAATTGCTGCTGGTGCTTCTTTAGAACAATTAGGTTTATTACAAGATAAAATCACAACCAGAGGTTTTGCTATTCAATGTCGTATCACCACTGAAGATCCTGCTAAAAACTTCCAACCAGATACTGGTAAAATTGAAGTCTATAGATCTGCCGGTGGTAATGGTGTTAGATTAGATGGTGGTAACGGTTTTGCAGGTGCTGTCATTTCTCCTCATTATGATTCCATGTTGGTTAAATGTTCTTGTTCAGGTTCAACTTATGAAATTGCTAGAAGAAAAATGTTAAGAGCTTTAATCGAATTTAGAATTAGAGGAGTTAAAACTAATATCCCATTCTTATTAACTTTATTAACTAATGAAGTTTTTATCAATGGTGATTATTGGACCACTTTTATTGATGATACTCCAAAACTATTTGAAATGGTTTCTTCTCAAAATAGAGCCCAAAAATTACTAGCTTATTTAGCAGATTTAGCTGTTAATGGTTCTTCAATTGCTGGTCAAGTTGGTTTACCAAAATTAGATAAAGATCCAGAAGTTCCATCCATTCATAACCCAAAAACCGGTGAAGTTATTAATGTCACTGAACAACCTCCAAAAGGTTGGAGAGATGTACTATTAGCTGAAGGACCAGAAAATTTTGCTAAAAAAGTTCGTGAATTTAATGGTACTTTAATCATGGACACCACATGGAGAGATGCTCATCAATCTTTATTAGCTACAAGAATCAGAACTTATGACTTATTAGCTATTGCTCAAACCACTGCTCATGCTTATTCTGGTGCTTTTGCTTTAGAATGTTGGGGTGGTGCTACTTTTGATGTTGCAATGAGATTCTTACATGAAGATCCTTGGGCTAGATTACGTAAATTACGTAAACTGGTTCCAAATATCCCATTCCAAATGCTATTAAGAGGTGCTAATGGTTTAGCTTATTCTTCTTTACCAGATAATGCTATTGATCATTTTGTTAAACAAGCTAAAGATAATGGTGTTGATATTTTTAGAGTTTTTGATGCTTTAAATGATTTAGAACAATTAAAAGTTGGTGTTGATGCTGTTAAAAAAGCTGGTGGTGTTGTTGAAGCCACTGTTTGTTACTCTGGTGATATGTTACAACCTGGTAAAAAATACAATTTAGAATATTATTTGGAAATTGTTGAACAAATCGTTAAAGCTGGTACTCATATCTTAGGTATTAAAGATATGGCTGGTACTTTGAAACCAAAAGCTGCCACTATTTTGATTGGTGCTATTAGAGCTAAATACCCAGACTTACCAATCCATGTTCATACCCATGATTCTGCTGGTACTGGTGTTGCCTCAATGGCTGCATGTGCCAAAGCAGGTGCAGATGTTGTTGATGCAGCTACAAATTCTTTGTCAGGTTTGACTTCTCAACCTTCAATTTCTGCTTTATTAGCTTCATTGGATGAAGAAATCGATACTAATTTGAGTGCTGATTTAATTAGAGAAGTTGATTCATACTGGGCTGAAATCAGATTATTATATTCTGTTTTTGAAGCTGATTTGAAAGGTCCAGATCCAGAAGTTTACCAACATGAAATTCCAGGTGGTCAATTAACTAATTTATTATTCCAAGCTCAACAAGTTGGTTTAGGTGAAAAATGGATTGAAACTAAAAAAGCTTATAGAGAAGCTAACTATTTATTAGGCGATCTAGTTAAAGTCACTCCAACTTCAAAAGTTGTTGGTGATTTGGCTCAATTTATGGTTTCAAATAAATTAACCCCTGATGACGTTAAAAGATTAGCCAATTCATTGGATTTCCCAGATTCTGTTTTAGATTTCTTTGAAGGTTTGATTGGTCAACCATATGGTGGATTCCCAGAACCATTAAGATCTGATGTTTTACGTGGTAAAAGAAGAAAATTAGAAACCAGACCAGGTTTAGAATTAGCTCCATTTGATTTCGAAAAAATTAGAGCAGATTTATCAACAAGATTTAATAAAGTTACTGAAGTTGATATTGCTTCATATAACATGTTCCCAAAAGTTTATGAAGATTTTAGAAAAATTCAAGAAAAATATGGTGATTTATCAGTTTTACCAACAAGAAATTTCTTAGCTCCACCAAAAATTGGTGAAGAATTTGCTGTTACAATTGAACAAGGTAAATCATTAGTTATTAAATGTACTGCAGTTGGTCAATTAAATAAAGAAACTGGTAAACGTGAAGTTTTTTTTGAATTAAATGGTGAATTAAGAAAAGTTTCTGTTGATGATAAATCATCTAATGTTGAAACAGTTTCCCGTCCAAAAGCAGATACTCATAATCCAAACCAAATTGGTGCTCCAATGGCTGGTGTTATTGTTGAATTTAAAGTCCATAAAGGTTCATTAGTTAAAAAAGGTGAAGCTTTAGCTGTTTTAAGTGCAATGAAAATGGAAATGGTTATTAGTGCGCCAGTTGCTGGTTTAGTTGTTGATGTTGCTGCTAAAGAAGGTGATAATGTTGATGCTTCTGATCTATTGGTTGTTATTGAACCAGAAGAAGAAGCAAAAGAATAAATTGTTTAATTTATTTTTCGAAATATTAAATGGGGTTATATATGGTATGATTTTAGTGTGTGTGTTTTTTTTTTTTTTTATTTATTATACATTGTCGATTGATATGATAGACGTAGACATTTTTTATACTAGTTGATGGTGATCACATTAGGTACAGTTTGTTGAACTTTTTTTTTCATAATATAACTGTAATAAATAATTTCCATGGCTTGATATTATACATTTACAAAATGATCTTATACTCGACATTGATAATAAAAATATCATGGAAAAATAACAAAAAAAAAAAAAATCCATTAATCTATTAATTATACGTCATTAAAAAATATTATAGAACGATTATAATTATTTTTTGGTATCCCTTCCTCTACGAACAACAGCTTTTCTAACCCCACCATAAACTCTTCTTTTCAAAGCTTCTTCTCGTTCTTTTTTTTTTTTCTCCAATAATTGTTTTTTCTTTAATTCTTTAGCCTTTATTAACTCTCTTTTAGTCTTCTCTTCATTATAAATTTTATTCAATTCTTCAAATTTTAATTGTTGTTTAATTAACTCATCATTTTCAAACCCATTCCATTGAGAATCTGCCAAAATTGATGCAGTATAATTGCTTTGAGATAAGATTTTTGTCCATAAGTCAAGTAGTTTCTCAGTAGAATCTGTTGTTCGAAGCATTATATTGATATTGTTTTTAGTTGAAGAGATTGAATTTATAACATTTGATATTGATTTATTGAAATTTTTCAATTGAGATAATTCTGTTTTTAAAGCTTGAGTTCTTTGTGTTGGAGTGAGAGTGTTTGATGATGTGTTTAGTTGAGGAGTGAGTGTGCGGCGGATCTCATTGAATGGAATACTGTCCATCTTTTCTAATTATTTGGTTTCTTTCTTCCCTTGTTTTTTATAGATTTGTTTACAATTTCAATTTCAATTTCAATTTCAATTTTAATTTTAATTTCAATACAATTTTCATGGTTACATAAAATATGTATTGTGTAAAGTTATAAATCGATTATTTACTAGTAGATCTCTTTTTAGAAATTAGGGAGTCGCCAGCGACTGAATGGTTGTCGTTGCTGACAACATTCATTCCACTTCCTGGAGATTTGAAAACAAAATTTGCAGTCAGTGGACTTTGATTAGACAAATCTGAATTTGTTGGTGAGGTTGTTAGACGAGGACTTGTTGTTAATGAACAGGATCTTTTGTCATTAGGCAAAGATGGAGGTTTAGTAAGTTTTTGTTTTGAAGAGGACGGAGGTACCACTGGAATTGAAGATGCTGATGCATGTCTTACTGGTAATTTTGGTTTTAAGTTGAATTTGGTTTTTGGAGTTGATGATGATTCTGATATTCCATTCTCTATAACAAACTCATAGTTCTTCACAACATTAAATTTCCCTGTGGTGCCAGCCATTGGTAACACTCCTTTAGTGATTGATTTTGATCTGCTTCTTCTTCTATTACCAAAGGGACTTGGAATAATGTTTTTAGAAAAATTTAGAGTCGAATACAATGGTTCAGTTGAAGGAGTAGTGGTTAAGAAATTTTTGGAACTTGATGTAGAGTAATCCAATTTTATTTTCGATGTCTGTGGAATTTGTAATGAATCCATATTCTTGTATTTGTTCAGTTTTGGAGTTGAGCGTGATTTATTTAGTCTTACTCTTTCTTTTGGTGAAGGTGGTTTGACAATCTTAGTAGAAGAAGATATTATAGTTAAATTTGAATTTGAATTTGAATTTGATTTTGGAACAAATGGTGGACTAGGATTGGCATTTAAGTCACCAGTTTTTTGAAAAAGATTTTGATTCGATATCTGTAATCTTAAACGTTCCGCAAATTTAGATGGGTCATTTAGTAAGTGTTGTTGTTGTTGTTGTTGTTGTTGTTGTTGTTGTTGTTGTGTATAGTCTGGCTGTAAGATTTCTAAACCTTGATTATTAAAATGCTGTTGTGGCTGTTGAAATGAGAATTGATTAAAATTGTTGTTCGATATTGGAGTTATTTCTAGATGTTGATGAGCCAATGCTTCCAAATTAGTATCTGACTGAGTGGCTCTAATTGGGGATGAAAACATGGATATGGTGGTATCAGATTCTGATCTATCTAATGTGGTAGTGAATGACAATAGAGGATCATCTTCAAGTAAATTTTCCAATGTGATTTCACCTACAGATGATGTAACCACTTGATTACCACCATCAATAATGTTATTATCATGATTGACAACATTGATCTCAGAACCATCAGGATTAATTGAAGCTTGGGATAGCATTTGATTCAACATAATTTCCATGCTGCTTAAATGTGATTCAATAGTTGTATTCATTGGTTGTTGATAACTATAACTTTGAGAACGGTGTAATTGAGGATGCCAGTGGCCTTCTTGATGCTGAGTATGTGGCAAAGGTGTATGCGCCATTGGTGGAGCATTGAATTCATTGAACATGTGATCAAGGTCTTCATTAGTTATAAAGTGATTATTTTGTGTCACATTGTGAATATTTTGAGAGGCCAATTGAGTTGTCGGTTCGGTGTAGTTTTGATCATTTTGGTTTATAAAATATTTGTGTGTTCCCATTCTATGGCTTTGGTTAATCTCCATTGTGAGTGACTTGAATGTGTTCAATTGGGATAAGGTCGAAATAATTAACAAAATTAACAATTAACAAATTTTTTGTTCTTTCTTTCTTTCTTTTGTGTGTGTGTGTGTGTGTTGTAAATAAGTGAGCGTGGCAGATTTCAAAGTGGATTGCAACAAGTGTTTAGCAATGTTCTAATTGAAGTAAGCAGTTCTGTGTGAGATGATGATGAATTTGAGCCAGTCAAATTGAAAGAATAAATAAAACTCAAAAAAACAGGTGAGAAAGAACTGAAAAAAAGAAAACAAAAACAAAAACAAAAAAATTGAACAGTGTATAGCTGTGAAAGTGAAGAAACAAAAACCCAAAGAATCAAAGAGATGAAACAACTTCAAATTGCTAGACACTTAAATACTGAAATTTTTGTATGCAAACAACGAAAAAAAAAAAAAAAATCGTGCCTTTGTTCAGAAAAAGACGTGAAACTCCAGCAGAATATTTTATTGATAGCAGAAGTTAGCAAAATAGCAGTTTTTGTAAAGTTTCTCAGCTAGTTTGAATTTTGATGTGTTTTATGAACGATGGGTGAAGTCACAAGTGTAGTGAGGAATCTCTGCTCTTTTGGTGGGTGTTTGTAGCTTGAATAACAAGTTGGAAAACTGTGTAAACTTGAACTCGATAACGATAAACAATGATAAACACTTTGTGGAAGCGTTGGAAACGAGTGTAAGGTATGGTTGAACTTGCTGTACGTAAAATTGTGTGAGCTTGCAACGCAAAGTGCAGGTGGGTTATAAGGAAAGTTGTGTTTAGTACCTGTGAATTGTGAATTTATAATTGTGAATTTATAATTTATCACTATCAAAGCTGTGTAATACAACCAGTGTCTGGGAAGTTGCCAGTTGGTAATGGGCATTTGGGGGGGGGGGGGGGAACCATTAGGCAATATTTATCATTTATGGGGGTTTTAGCCTAAACCAGCTTTATTTTCCAGGGAGAGCAGCCAGCCTAAAAAGATTTTCTTCTAGGTGGAGCATCTGCCTGCACATGAGCCCACCAACCAGCATTTTCTGCCTACATTCTAAATTCAAGGGTATAAACAATTTATAAAATCATTCGATAGCAACCTACTAGTTCGTACTGTGTGACCTTTCCCACAATCACGATGACGTTAATACAGCTGAGTTTAGGTTGTAATCCTGTATTAATCCCTATGTAAAAAAAAATCCCTGGTGTAATATATAAACAATAAAAGTAAAAATAAAAATAAAAGTAATAATAATAATAATAATAATGATAATAAATTATAATAAAAGAATAAAATAAATTTGATAAACCCCCTCCTTTTTGAATGTAATAAGAAGTAAAAAAAACAAAAAAATACCCAGTAAACGCCTAATTTATATATCTATAATGTACCAAAACCACTTGAATTGTAGTATAAATGAAATAATAATAATAATAATAATAATAATAGTAGAAAATTCAATATAATAAAAATGAAATAAACCTGAAATCCTTCCCTTTTAAATTGTGATAAAAATAGTAAATGAAAAAATTGAAACTTATAAATATTTTTTAAAAAGTTCATCATTCAACCAACCAATTTTTTCAAAAGCTGCAAATAATCTACTTGCTTTATTAACATCAATTCTACAAGATTTTTGTGCATCAGTTCTTCTAAATGGTAAATTTTTTTTCAATCTTGAAACTTTTTCTTGAAATAATCTTCTTTTTGAATCCAAATATAAATTACATGGTAATCTTAAAATAGATGCTAATAAAACTTCAGCTGGATGTAATTTATCAATTAGTGGATCATTAATTAATGACATTGGTTGACCTTTCCATTCAACTTTTAAACATCTATTATTATTTGGTAATGTTGAAACATCCGGACAAAAATCTGGAAGTGATTCCCAATCAATGAATTGTTGTTGTTGTTGTGGAATTGGTGATGAAATCGCTGTATTTGAAAAAGGTGATTGATGATTTGTAGTTGCAGGTTTTCTCTTTTTTGGTGTTGATAAAATATTTGAATTCGAATCAGAATCAAAATTAAAAGATTGTGAATTTTCACGAACTAAACGACGAGTTCTGATTTTTTCAAATGATGAAATAGTTGATTCAGAATCACTGTTGTAATTGTTGTTGTTACTTCTTCTTGGAGTGTATTTTCTATATGGTGTTTTAGAAATCATTGAAGATGAGTTTTTAAATTGTTGATTTGTATAAGTTCTTAAAAAATTCAATTGATTTTTTTTAAATAATCTTGAATTTTTATCAACTTGAGACCAAGCATTGACATTCAAAGTTAAACTTTCATGAGTGTTTAAAGGGAATTCTTTTAAATTGGTATCATTATTTGCAGATAAAATAACAATTGTATCAATTCTATTATCAAAATCGGTTTTAAACTCAATTTTTTTAAACAAAGAAGTATTTGCTGAAGATAATGCTGGTGTAATTGGAACCAATTCAGAATTAGATTGGTATGGTGATAATGGAGGAGATGGGATGGATTGATCATCAGATCTTGTGGTTATTGATGATTTTGAGTATTTTCTTTCATTAGAAGTGGATGCGGTATTAATACTATTATTAATAATATCAGAATTGCTAGAACCAACATTAGCAACAATATCGAATCGACCAATTTCTGGAGTCATTGGACCCATTGAAAAATTGTCTGCAATCAGACTAGTTGTGGGAGAATTGGCAGTAGACATTGAAGTGAATTGAGTTGCTGTAACTTTTTCTAGAATAGAATTTATATGGCAAAAAAAAAAATAATAATAATAATAATCTATCAGGCACGGAAGAATTGACAGACCGATGAGATAAGGGAAAAAGGCACAGCGAGAGATTTGTTGTGGTGCGCAATGCTAGTGTTTGAATGGAAGGTGTGTTGAATTTGACAGTTGATTGAGGTGAGATTGAGGCCACGCTGTGTGTGTTGGGTAAGTATTGGAGAAGAGATGGAAGAAGTTGAATCACAGCACTCGATCTGTATTTATAAAAACTTTTCTTTTCTTTTTCAGTTTTTTTTTTTTCTTTTGCACGCAGCGTTCTGCGGGTGGCCATGGGACAACGCAGTGCAATGCAAGACAAACGGGTGCTGCAGCTTCAATCACCGGTGGACATTTGAGTTTTGTAGTTTCATAGTGGTCACTGGCAAGTGGCAAGTAAAGTATGCTGGCTGTATTTCCAATTATTAGTGTAAAGTTGAAATTCAGAAACTGCATGATTCAGGATTCAGGATTAAGAACTTAGAAGTGACTGCTGCGCACGAGTCACAGTGCACACACTGCACAGACATCATACATGTCGCCGTTTATAAGTGCAATGTCCCGAGTCCAAATGTCCTTTGGGACAGGAAGTGGCATATAAACGGGACATAGGACATGTCCAATAAGACGTGTGTCTTTTGGTGGGAGCTAATTTTTCTACAATCCTTGGACAATTGAACGATTGTTCATGATGATCATGATGATCATGATGATCATGATGATCATGATGTTACATGTAGAACAGCATTGGTCGAAGATTTGTAGTGTATCAAGAAAGAAAGACATTGCAATTGATTCACTCAACAGGGAAACCAAGTTTGTAATTCTCAGCTGGTGGGTACAAATCGAATAAACTGGCATATATAGTTATAACTAATTTAAATGCACTACAATCCTACGTCGACTATCACGAGTTTATATATTATAAATACGACAATCAATTGAGTGTTAATATATATATATATATAATATCCTTCGACTGCATTGATCACATTATATTAATATACGTCACCCTTCATAACTTACAACAAATACAAATTACAAGTCACTTAAAAAACAATAATCTTTGACCCATTAATTATTAACGTCTCCAACGATCATCCCGTTCCCAGCAACTTTCTGTCTTATCTGGCATTATTGTGTCAACAAGACGTTATTTCATATATTTACTTAATTTTCGCAATGCTCCAATCATTACTGTCCTACGTGATTGAATTAGTTATCAATTATATTTCACAAACTAATGCTTCAAATATGTTATCTGGCAACGCGTATTGCAATAATTGAATATCTGAATCCAGTTTAATATATTTATAATAATAATTAATATATAAACTCACTAGTTGTATCATTTACACATTCTATCCTTATATAAATAAACCACTCGAAACCTCATTAATTGCTTTAATTGAACTCAACAAATCTTATTCTTGAACTTGAACTTTCAATACACCATATAAACAACAAAATGCTCCGTTCCTGTCCTTCACCGCACCATTTCGCCAAAGTCTTCAAAATAGGCAAGAAAAGAAATCTACCTGCCGGACAAATTTCTGACATAAAAACTCTAAAATTTTAGTGAAAAAAAAAAAATTTTTTTTTCGATTAGAATAATTTAGCAGTAACTTCAAACTTGGTCTATCATGTTCCTTTTATAATTTTATATTAACCAAATTCACAGTAAACAAATGATTCAATTGGTTCCATTGAACTTGCTACAGCTTAATTGACTTACTCCGTTTATCCAAAAAAAAAAATTTTGAAAAATCTCGTCTCTATGATTAATGTCCCGACTGAGCGACTCCCACTCAAAATTTTGACTCAAGGAGTCAGGACTCAGGGACGTCTCAGGTAACAGGTTCCAGGTTAAATTGTAATCAAGATGAATACTCAAATGATAAATCTTAAAAATGTCTTGACACATTTCCTAATTAATCGAATCCAATTATGCAACTTTAATTTATCTGCCTGAAACCGTTATGTAACCAGGTTTACCATTTAAGCTATTGGTTGTAGAAAAAATTTTATCTTAGGGACTTAGTCACTTAGACTATGTTATAGGCTTTAAAATTCATTGAAGTTGGTTAATAAAATAAAACAATTAGCCGAGCATAACATTTACAAATTGCATCTCGATTCTCTATTTACTAGTGGTGTCTGTCTGAACCTTTATATAATCATTTCCAATTTTAGTCACACAGGACTGCTAATTTCTAAACGTCATCCTCCTCTTCTAATTCTGGTCCCCATACCAAAATTTTACCATCAACTGTCCCACTATAATAAATACCTGAATTCTTACCACCATAAACAATACAACTACTTTTACTATTCTCTTTCAATGGTTTCCTCAACCTAGCAATTTGCTTTCCATCAATTAATCTCATCACAATTATCTCTCCATTATCAGATGGATACCATAGATATTGAATCTCTGTTTCATTGATTGGACTTAAAACCATGGTTTTATTTCTAATCCAATCATTTCTGATGAAACTACCAGCTCCAAAATTCATCATCAAATTCACTCCAACACCATCATTCAAATCCCAAACTCGAATCTTCCCATCATTTCCAGTACTTAAAACTTTATTCCCTATTTCTGTCCAACATAATCCATTAACATTTCTACTATGTGCTTTAATTTTAGTAAATTTTAACAAATTTGGAGGTTTCCCCATACTTGAATCAGTTCTATATAAATCTAATTGCATAATACAACTCTTAGTTTTCCTTATATCCCAAATTAGAATTTCTCCATTTGAACTACCAGTAGCTAAAATGTTTCCATCATTTAAATTCCACTTACAACTTAATATTTCTCCATTATGTCCCATTAATGTATGTGTTGATTCAATTGTCCTTAAATCCAAAATTCGAGCATATGAAGATTCAGTACCAGCAACAATTAATCCATTCCCATCTTCAATTGAACAAATATCAAAACAATTGATTTTTGAATCTAATTTAAAATTACTTGCTTCTTCAATTGAATTCGTATCCCATATTTTCAAAAATTTATCATATGAGCTACTTAAAAACATCCCATTATCAAATGGCCACCATGAAACATTCGTTATACCTAATTTGTGCCCATTATCTGAATTATTTTTATTGATTTCCACTATTGGTGATACAATTCCATCTTCATTTGAGTTCAAAGTGTCCCAAATTTTCAAGCTGCTATCACCACTACCTGATAACAAATACCTCTGTTCGGTGTTGTCTATACTTAGTGCATTGATTGGGGCTTTGGTTTCGTGTTGTGGAAAAGTTGGTTTACTTAATGATGATAAATTGTAGTATAACGATTCAGTGACCAATTGATTGAATTCTTTGGTGGGTAAACGAGCTGTCAGTCTATCTAAAATTAAAGACCCCATGTATTCACTGGATGTAACAGAAAAAAAAGTGAACAAGAAGTAAAGTACTGTTGTTATGAAGTCTTTTGATACTTGATAATTTTAATTATTAAAAAAGTTGATTTTTTCCTCTTCTATTTTTTAATCGCTAATAAACAGTACTAAGTGAAACTACAACAAAAGATCGAATGCTTAACAGCATCTACTAAAAAAAGAACCAAGTCTCAAATCTAATAAAAATATAAAAAAATAAAACAGTAAATCTGAAATATTAATGAAAAATCTATAAACTATCATCATGATTGATGGTTTTTTTAGTTAACAGTTTCTCATCCAACAATCTCTTTATGTGGATTGACATTAAATGCTTTATTCATTGCATCCATGTTCAGCTGAATGTAATATTGACTCAACTGCTCATTACGTTTTTTATCCAAATCCACAGTAAACTGTTTTTCAACTTCATATTTCTCTAAAGTGTCTAGAAATTGTCTAAGTGAAATACTATCACAATTTTTTGCTTGAATCAATTCACTACTTCTGTTTTGATTTGATTTAACTTTCAAGATTGGCTTCAGGGAGTTGGTACTTCTAACGGAAAAAGATAAAGAATTGTTGTTGTTATTACCAATATTTCTATTATTCTCAGATGGAAATCCTAAACCCAACGTACCATTGTTCTTTGATATCTTTCTTCTTTTTGGAAATGTGTCATTAAATAAATTTTTGAAACTATTGGTTCTACCTAGAACTGTAGTTCTTTTATTTTCCGTTGCATTAAAATCATTATCAATTGGAGATCCCAAATCAATTCCAACATTATCGGAGCTTTCATTAGCTAAACCAAGTTTTCTTTTCAATGAGTTGTTTGAAGTGAGTGTTGAATTACCTAATTTTGATCTTGTTGATCCATCATAAATTAACAATTGTGCGAATTTATCAAATCTGATTTTAGTTTCAATCTTTTTAGAATTGGATTGTGTTTGATAATTTAAAACCCCAGTTTCACTTGGTCTTTTATCAGTCAATGTTGATGAACTTTCATTGACAATAGTGGAAGAAGTTGAATTGAAAAAATTTGGATTTTTGAAGTCAATTGAAGTATCATCTTCATAAATTTCCGATGGAATACTAGCTGTTTCCAAAATATCATCTATTTCAATACCTTCTGAAACATTTTCTGCAATATCAACGATAATATCATGATTTCTTAATGTTGGAACTAAAACTGCGACAGGATCATAAGATGAATGATAGCTTGAGACAGATCCAGTTTCTGTATCCAATTCTTCACAAGAGTTTAATGTATCAAGTTTGAAAGCAGATTTCATTTTGGAAAAAATGGATCTGGATTTATCAAATTCAAAATCTTCATAATCCCCAGAATCTGTATCATCAAAGTAATTGTTTTTTGATCTAATGTAATTATTCTCATTCTCATTCTCATCCTCATTCTCATCCTCATCCTCATCCTCATCCTCATCGGTATTAGGTTCATATTTAGTAGAATTTTTGACTTGACCTTCAGAATAAACTTGTCCCTCATATATCATATCATTAGTGTTATCATCATCATCAATAGATTTTCTAGCTGATTTTGATTCCACAATTGGGGTTAACAAATTTGTGGATTGACCATTCGGTTTGGTTAGTGATAATTTATTATCAATAATATTTAATTCAGTAGAATTTATCTCAAATTGTTCATCACTTGCAATGTTAGCATTAACAATTTTAGAAATTACTTCTGGTGTAGCTAAAATTGAACTATTTTCTGAAAGCGAAGAACTCAAACTTTTAGCATTACTTGAAGTAGCAACTGAAAATGATTGAGCTGATTCAATGACAGAATTTGGCGAAGGAGCTCCAGACATTATAAAACTTGGTGATCTATTAGAGTCTGTGTTTCCATCGAAGAAGTCATTAATATCACCATCATTTGGTGTTTTGATCATAGCAAAATCTGGATCATCTTCAAAAGTTGACATCACTCCAGCACTGATTGTTCCCGTAACAGGCAATCGTTTATCTAATTCATCTTCTAACTTGAAATCATCATTTTCATGGAAATCAAATGAACTTAAAGAGGGAATTCTACTTAATTTATCAACATCAATTTCAGATCCAGCAGAGAAAGTAGGTAAACTGAAAACTTGACTTCTCAACTGTTGTAAATTTTGATAATTCAATTCATTGATTGGTGAAAAACTTGGGATATCCGTGAAATCCAACTGGTGATTTGATTTTCTCAATTTACCTTCATTATCATTATTATCATTATTATTATTATTATTTCTAATAGGTTCATTTAAATAAGATTCAAAAATCTTACCAAAGTTCTCAGTTTTGAATTTATTATAACAACTAAATGCCTCTTCTGGAAACTGTTTGACATAATCTGTATATTCACTCAAGTTTTGAACAGAATTTGGATTTTTATTTCTATTTCTACTAAGTTTTCTATTGTAGATAGATTTAACTTTTTGAAAACTTTTAGATTTGTGATCATGAATTTTGTTAAAGATGAAATGGAAACCATAGGTATTTGAGTTTAAAGCATCATTTTTGGATCTTATAGTACCAATGACAGGATTCATCTTGAGAGTATCATTATCACCACCATCAGCATTTGGATCATAATCAGAGAATTCTGCGGTGGAAATAACACTCAATTCAAATGATTCTGGATAAGGATTTCTATTTGTTGCAGGTGGAGACAAATCAATGACAATGTTATTAATGCTTGAAGCTATAGAAGTTTTACGACTTCTTGAACTGAAATGACCAACGAGTTTTGAAGTGTGATAGCCTTTTGAATTTTTATAGTTTGATTTTGATCTTGCATATTCTTTGAAGCTAAAACTATTTCTTGTTGATACCAAAAAATCTGTAGGTTGACAAGTTTGAATGATAGTCATTTTGTCAACAATATCAACAACTTAAATTAAGGAGTGATAAGTTCTATGACGGATTTATACAACAATTCTAATTGAACAAACAAAAACTTCTCTTGAATATAAATTAGCTGTTAAATAGACTTAAAAGCTAGCAAAATATAGGATTAATAGTGATGATACTGCAAAGTGTAATTTGGACCACAATCTTCAAAATTAAGCCTTTCAAAAGTAGTTATAGATTTCAATGTCAATGAGTAGAAATAATTTTGGAGTAACAAAACCTAAAGAAAAAAAAAATCGATTTATTTGAGAGATATTCACTTTGTGTTTAATGTTTTTTTTTTTTTCAAAAATTAGTCAAGATCACAAATTTGATTAGAAAAAAAGTAAAAACGTACTGTCTACCAGTTAGGTTCTGTTAAATTTGGTGAAATTCTGCTTTTGTGTAATAATTGAAAAAAAAAAAAAAAAAAAATAGAAAACCAAAAAGACCAAATAATTGAAAAGTCCAGTGAACATATAATATTTTGCTCACCTCCAAACAGTTTCCTACCTGAAACCTTTAAAAAAAATCAAAACATCTATTAATTATTTGAATAACAACATAAGTTCATTTTAACATCAAGTCAAAAGTGTTATTTACTCTGAGAGTTGTAATAATAACTTACCAGTAGTTCTTCTATTTTCCAACTCAGCAGCAGCAGTAGGATAGTCCTCAAATGGATAAACTCTTGAAATGTCAATTTTCAACTTGCCTGAAGAGATTAATTCAACCATTTGTTTTGAATAAAATTCCCATTCTTCAGGAGTTGCAATATAACCAAAAACAGTTGGTCTTGCAACTTTCAAGTTTTTGGCACTTAATAAGCTGATTGGGAATGGAGGAACAGCACCAGAAGCATTACCATAAGAAATATAAGTACCTTTTCTTGCTAAAGAATCAATTGAAGCTTGGAAAGTATCCTTACCAACACTATCATAACTTGCTTGAACACCAGCACCTTTAGTGATTTCCAAAACTCGTTCAGCAATATTTTCAGTAGTTGAATTAATTAAAAATTCAGCGCCATTTGCTTTAGCTAATTGTAATTTTGCATCAGTGGAAGCAGTGGCAATAACATGAGCACCACGAGCAGAGATCAATTGATTCAAGATCAAGCCAACCCCACCTGCTGCTGCATGGACTAAAATGTAATCACCTTTTTGAACGTTATAAGCATCTGTAATAAAAGTCAAAGCAGTAAAAGCTTGAATCATAACACCAGCATAAGTTTGTAAAGTTTTATCATCACCGTTTGGTAATTTGATGATTCTAATATCAGGTTTGAATTTAGTGTATTGAGCGAAAGTAGATCCAGAGGCATAAGCAACAAAATCACCAACTTTATAATTGGTAACATTTGCACCTGTGGCAACAACTACACCTGAAGCTTCTCTACCTAAGATGTAAGGTTTTTCAGAAGGATAAAGACCAATTCTAAAATATTTCTCAATGAAATTAATACCAGCGTACTTGTTCTTGATCAAGATCTCATCGTCGTTGATTTGAGGGACCTCAATGTCTTCGTATTTGAGGACAGAGTAATCAGAACCAGTTTGGTCGACACCGTGCAATCTGAAAGCTTTTTGGGTTGTTGGGATGGTGAAAGTGGTCATTGTTCTTGTTCTAAAAATTGATGTAGTTCTTGTAGCTGCTCTTCGCAATCGTGTGGAGCAAAGTTGTCTAGCCGGCGAAGTTTTAAGTGAATTGAAGAAGAAGAAGTTCATTGATTTGCAATGGAATTTTGAGGAATTTTTGAATTTTAAAAAAGTAAACAAATAAAATAAAAGTCAAGCAGCAGTGGAAAATCGAACTTGGGACTGTTATATTTTTTTTTTTTAATATAAAGTTCAAAGTCTAAATTTTAAACTACAATGTCTTATAAGTTTATCAATTATTAAGTAGCTTTGATCATCAAGCTAAGTTATACGATTAAAATGTTGAAACTATGCTGTGACAAAATTATTTCTTCTTTTGAGAAGTGGAGTTCTTTGGCAAGTCTTTAACAAATGGAATGAATTCAGGTTCTCCTGGAATGTATTTTCTTAAAACTTCTGGAACAACTAAACCATCCTCTGTTTGGTAGTTTTCTAAAACACAACATAAAGCACGTTCAGTGGCACATAAAGTAGAATTCAAACAATGAACATAAGATTTTTCTCTTTCATTGGCCTTTTTGATACCACATCTAATTTCCAAATTTCTTGATTGATAATCAGTACAATTCGAACAAGAAACCAATTCTTTATATTCTTGTTGGAATGGGAACCACGCTTCTAAATCGTATTTCTTAGCAGCAGCATTGTTCAATTCACCACTAACAATACCAACAACTCTGTATGGTAAGCCTAAAGATTGATAAAATTCTTCAGAAGCACCAATCATTCTATCAAATTCATCCCAAGATTTTTCTGGTTCAGTTAAAACAAATTGTTCAATTTTTTCAAAAGCATGAACTCTGAAAATACCCCAAGCATCTTTACCATGAGAACCAGCTTCTCTTCTAAAACAAGAAGAATAACCGGCATAACGAACTGGTAATTGTTCAGCTGGACTTTCAAACCATTCATTAGCATGATAAGCAGAAATTGGTTGTTCAGAAGTGGCAATCAAATATTTTTCATCGTCACCATCTAAAACTTTATATAACTCTTCATCGAATTGAGATAATTGTGCAGTTTTAGCCATAACATCTTTATTCATCATAACTGGTGCTTGTAGTGGAGTGTAACCTTTTTTAGCTAAAAAGGATAAACCATAATTGATCAAAGCTTGGTTTAAAAACACACCATAATTTCTCAAGAAATAACCCCTATGACCAACAATTCTAACACCTCTTTCTGGATCATAACCATCTAAACGTAATAAAATTTCATGATGAGATAAAGTAGCTGGTTTACCAGTGGCTGTGGCAACGTTGGTGATTTCAGAAACACCTTTTGGAGCCCATTGTCTAACCAACTCATTGTTTTCTTCGTCATTGGAAACAACAACAGATTCATGAACAATATTACCAACAGTATTAACTTTTGCTCTTAAAGCAGCATCTGCCTCTTGTTCTTTTAGAGTTAAAAGTTTTTTCTCTTCAACAATGGCATCTTTTTCTTTGATTAGTTCAGAAGCATCTTCTTTAGCTTTATATTTCAAGCCAATTTCTTTTTGAATGGCATTTTGCTTTTTGTTAATTGAGTCTAATTCAAATCTGATTTTAGTCCATTCTTTGTAGTCATTGATAATTTCATCAACAATTTCAACTGAGTCGCCTCTAGCTTTTTGTGAAACTCTGATTTGTTCAGGATTACCTCCTTTCTCTTCCAAGAATTGTGTGATGTCCAACATGCTGTGATTTTTGTCCTTTAAAGTTATTGACTTGAAATTTGAAAAAAAAAAAAATATTTGTCCATTTTTTTAACAAGTAAAGAAACTGGTGTGCACACGGCATAACCGTCGTTTTGAGTTGTAAAAATGACATTTATGCTGCTGTGCTTACCGTGAATGAGTAATACATATGTTTATTTTAGCCTTTCAAAAAAGACTGAAAAATGGACTAATGGTCTAGTGGTTACGACGTCGCCTTTACACGGCGAAGGTCCTGGGTTCAATCCCCAGTTGGTTCATTTTCTTTTTTTTTTGTGGTTTTTTTTTTTTAGGCTTTTGCTTGATCTGGCCAAGTGGGAAAACTAGGCAAAAAATAAGCTGGGGGTTCGAATCTGCACAGTGCTGATTACTTTTTTTGGAGATATCAAAATATACTTTCAAATTGAGTTCCGCACTCCATACCTTGATTGAGTGAATGAAGCATTCCAAAAACAAATTGAAGAAGGGAGTTTCCTAGTTTCTATTATATTAACAGAAAAAAAGGACCATAAAGAGGACATAGTTCTTCCTTCATATAAGTTATCAAGTTACAAAAAAAAATACGATTTTTCCAATTTTTGTGTCTAACACCACATTATTAACATGCTACAAGCGATACCTCAAACAAATTGACCTTTGTTGAACTGCTGAAGAATCAAGATCATAATTCCAATCTAATCTTGTTTTTTTAGTTTTTACTATTGAAGTCGAAATAAAACAGAAAACCCCACTGGAAATGACAGAGCCCAATTTACGATAAATATAGAAAATAGAGTTCTGAGTCCTGAAGCTTTATTCAGTTTCTTCGGGAATCAGTGGTCATTAATGAAATGTGAGGATTCTCGAGTGATTGAAATCTAAATATACGAGAAGTCAGAGGCAGCAAAGCCCATGTTTTCCTCGTGATTACGATAAATGGTTTAACTATTTTGATGTTGGAAGTTGAGTTTTGTTAAGAGTGTGGTAATTCTTCTTGCAATAGATAGAGCAAAGTCTGATATATAGGTATATCAATTTAGATCTGTAAATATTTGACGATATCATTGCAGAATTTTTTATTTTATATCTTGAAATTAATATAATACGAGCTTTAAATTGAAAACAATTTGATCATTATAACAACCAGCTGTAGATGTGAGCAGCTGAAACACCTTTTCTGTGTGGTGATCTGCCAATTTGTGACATTCCTTTATTTGCTGCTACATTAACATTATAGAAACTAGACTCGACAAAACATCGTACTGTTGTTCTATGTTCGTTTCAACGGTTTCTCAACTCATGATGCTGTGGTTTAATGATTAGACTTGACTAGATTTGATTTGAATGAATCATTCTTTTATATGATTGGCTATTATAAGTTTTATCACAATAATTTAATCAGCTTGCTTATCCTCTAAAGGCTCGAATCCATTGAACTGAAATGAACGACTGCTAATCAACTTTCAAATTCCAATGTTATATGTTGAGTGGCCCTACCATCTCATTGCATGTTGCCCGGCCGAAATATTTTTTTTCCAAAAAATTTTATTAGACAAAAGTATTTTTTTTTTCGTTAGTTATTATTGAAATCAACTTTTCCAAAAAAAAAAAAAAAAAAACGCTAAGAAAATGGTGTTGAAGTCCACTCATTCCGGTGATGTTTCTGTCTACC